>ML291014.1:4994-18219 GCA_005239495.1 Nicotiana undulata | reverse complement strand
AACAAGTCCTAAATCACTAAACGGACTCGCTCGAACTTTCGGAACACGAAAAACAACAGCGGATTTCGAAATCTAACCCCAAACTTATTTAATCAACACTTAGGAACTTAAAATTCAAGAATTCGTTTCAAATACGCCGAACCGGCCTAAACTGCTCGGAATGGCATCAAACTTTGCAGATAAATTATAAATGACACCACGGAACTATTCCCGGTCTCGGAATCTCACTCGGACCTCGGGAACATCACATCACTTTCCAAGCCACATTTCAATTTTCTTTAAAACTTCAAAACCTCATTTTGATCCGAAACCACTCAATTCACGCCCGTTTTACACCAAATTTCACAGATAAGTCACATAACATATAATAAACCTGTTCCGGGCTCCGGAACCATAATGCGGGCCCGGGAACACGGTTTTCACATAATTATTCATTTTCAAAATCCTTTATTATCTTCAGAACACAATTTTCTTTAAAAATTCATTTCTCGGGCTTGGGACCTCGGAATTCGATTCCGAGCATATGCCCAAGTCCCATATTTTCCTACGAACCCTCCGGGACCGTCGAATCACGGTTCCGGGTCCGTTTACCAGAAATATTGACCAAAGTCAACTATATTCATTCATTAATTATCAAAAACTCATTTTCTACACGCCGGGCTGCGCACGCATAACGAGGTGAGACTAACGGAGGCTCTCGGAGCCTCAGAACACAGATAAGGCTTAAATTACATAAGATGATCTTTTGGGTCATCACAGTATGAAACCTCGGACTATGCACCCTTTCACGGGTTTTGAAATGCAAAGGTTGAAACTTTGGAAATATCTTCCCTATTGAGGAGACTATTGAGTTGCTAAACCGACTTTTAAGCCTATGCTTATTTGTATATATATATATATATACATATATATATATATATATTTGATATGAATTGGGTTGTAAGTCATGTTTGGGGCCTAGTGCCGATCTGTTTACCCCTTGGGGGATGTTTTTACTATTTTCTTCACTGATATGTTATGATTTTTCACTCAGCCCTTCCTATGAAATTGTTTTGACACTCAGAGTATTTTGATACTATTTCTTGAAAATGAAACACAATTTTGGGTCGAGAACCCGGTATGTTATAGCCTAAGGGAAATCGAGAGTGTCTGACTGAGTGAGGCTTTCAGGCCTATATTGTGAGGATATGAGGGAGGCTTTCAGGCCTGTATTGAGAGAGGCTTTCAGGCCTATATTGTGAGAGGCTTTCAGGCCTATATTGTGAGAGGCTTTCAGGCCTATATTGTGAGAGGCTTTCAGGCTTATATTGTGAGAGGCTTTCAGGCCTATGTTGTGAGAGGCTTTTAGGCCTATGTTGTTATAGCGCTTGGGTTGTAGGATCCCGTCCGGAGTCTGTACACACCCCAGTGAGCGCAGGTACCTAATGAGTGATGCCCGCAGGGCTTATGCTGAGTGACTATGAGGTTGCCTGATGGGCTGAGTGATTGTGAGGTTGCCTGATGGGCTGATACTGAAAGAAATTGTTACGAGAAATGATTATGGCCCGAGGGACAGTTTTATGAAGATTTTTACTGAGTTTTCGAACTATGATTTATTTCGTTTTCAAACTGGTTTTTACTGAGAATTTTTCTGAGATATACTTATATTACACTTGTTTCAAAGGAGTTCTAGAAACTGATTTTGAACTCATGTATTTGATGAATACTATCTGGTGACTTGGTGTTTTACTGGCTTTTGTGAATTGGTGTATTTGTACTATGTGTTTTATAATTCTCAGACTGTGATTTATTTTCATTACTACTGAGTTGGCGTACTCATAAAGACTGTGCCTCTATGCACAGATCCAGGTACCGATTTGGAGCAGTAGCTGCCTTGTTCGATAGCGGCAGTTCACGGGATTTCGAGGTAGCTGTCCAGCGTCCACAACTTCTTTATTTCCCTTCCTTGTTTAGTATTAGAAATTGATTCATAGACATTTATTATGACATTAGCAGAGTTAGATTTATTTCTTTTTAGATGCTCATGATCATTGGCTCCAGTCTTGGGAGGTTTTGTTTAGACTATTATTGGGGCGCTAAAATTTAAATAAATTATTATTTTGTTATATTGCTACTTATCATTGAATTGTGAAGTATTATAATAGAACGAATGAGTAGTTGTGTGATGGTTGGCTAGCCTAGTTCCACGATAGGCGACATCACGGCCGGTTATGTTTTGGGGTCGTGACATTAACATAAGTTTAATTTTGAGATAAAAGTTAAGGTATACTTCAACTTTATTTCTAGGTGACATGATTAATTCGATTAGGCACTCGCTATCTATTTTCAGTATTCAAATCCTGAGAAACATAAAATAATCATTGCCCAATTTTTTACCAATATGAAAAGGGAAAGAAATTCTATCTCCTACCCTAGAGCGACACGATCAAAAGAAAAGGTTATTCAAGATAATAATATTTATGCATTTAATGAGCTGCATCGCTTCAAACTAATTCAAAGTGAATATTATTTATTGGAAATTAAAATTTTAAATTTACCACAATTATATTGCATACTAAAATTGTAACAATAATTCAATATAACTTACGATAGAATTATTTTTCTACGTGATGCATGCCAAGGCTGGGCCCTTGCTATAATGATGAAATCATCTGTGAAAGAAATATGAAAAGCAATAAAGTGTGATATGATTAAAAGAGGAAAAATAAAGGAAGGAAAATGTGGAATGAAGAGGCGCATGCCGTGGCAAAAGGTGTTGGATCTAATCACATCACCGAAAAGATTTCCTTAATGATTAGGAGAGAATATCTTTTCTTTTTTATTGTCGTGATGTTCCATGGATGTATGGGTGTACCACGCGAGATAAGATTGATAATGAAGTTATCCGGGACAGAGTGGGAGTAGCCTCCGTGGAGGACAAGATGCGGGAGTCGCGACTGATATGGTTCGGACATGTTAGGAGAAGAGCATTGATGCCCCTGTCAGGAGGTGTGAGAGGTTGGCCATAGAGAGTTTGAGAAGGGGTCGAGGTAGGCCTAAGAAGTACTGGGGAGAAGTTATTAGGCAGGATATGGCGCTGCTTCAGCTCATTGAAGACATGACACTTGATAGGAGGGTGTGGATGTCAAGAATTAAGGTAGAAGGTTAGTAGGTAGTTTATAGTGTTCACCGATATGCTTAGTAGCATACATTTCCCTTCATATTCCTAGATTTTTATTACGATATGTGGTTTTGTTCGCCTCAAGTATTGTATTCCTTGTTGCTATTATTGGATACTATTTATCCTTTATTACGGTATGTTATTTTTTCTTCCATCTTTCTTCCTTCCTTGCTTCCCTCTTCTTCTTGCCCTTCCTGAGCCGGGGGTCTATTGGAAACAACCTCTCTACCTGCATTAGATAAGGGTAAGGTCTACGTACATACTACCCAGACCCCATATATTGGGATCAAACTAGGTTTGGCTTTATTGTTGTAGTCGTGATGTTCGAACCAAATTGTTATATCTCGATTAATTTTTAGAATATTTTCTATCTCTCGTCAATATAAATATATATATGTATCTGTCTACTAAAGGGAGTATGGTTGGTGCCCTAACATAGGGGGAAAATGGTATTTTAAAGTAAAAATAGCACGAACTAGCCAGTTTTCGGACTGACCATTCAAAAATAGTCAATGTTTACAAAGTCATTAAAAAATAACCACTATTTTTCTGTAACACTGAAAGTTTCAGCAAAATATACTGGAGATCGGTGTACCTGTGTATGAACTTTCAGCATATTATGCTGGAACTCCAACACACAAAAAGTTCCAGCATAATATATTGGAGATTGGAGCACCTGTGTATGAACTTCCAGCATATTATGCTAGACCGGTATATTATACTGGAATTTTAGTATATTATACTGGAACTCCAGTATAATATACTAGAGTTCCAGTATACTTATGTTGGAACTCCAGCATAATATACTAGAGTTCCAGTATATGCTGGAGTATTTTCCGGATTTTGAACAGTGTTTTTGTTCAGATTTATCTTTACATGAAAAATGACTAAGTTTCGACTACTTTTGAAACAATGGCTATTTTTGAATGACCACTTGTAAATCTGGCTATTTTAAATTTCTTCCATGTCTTTCACGAGGTATTATTATTTTTAGCCCCCGCCAGAACTATTTATATCTGATAGCCAAAAATGTATATGTTTTTTATAATTTTTGTATATAACATACAGAATGTATATATATACAAAAATATATAAAATTTTTAATATAAATTTTCGACTATTATTTTTACAACGGCTATATAATATAATTTTTCCTTTTTTCACACAATATATAAACAGAATATATTAATTTATTATGGTTACAGAGAAAAACTTCTCTTCGTTTCAGCTTCAAATGAAAAATATTCTTGTTGCAGAAGTCACAAAAAGAACATATCACAGTCGTCAAACATTTACACCTATATATATATATAAATAATAATAATGCATCATTAATAACCTCTCAAACTCAACTCCACGGACCAGCGTCCACTGCCAAAGACAGGACCACATAAAAAAATTAAGAAAAAAAAAATAGTCTCGTGCACTAAATTTTAGTTATGGGCGGAATTCGGGAAAGGGTCGGAGCACAAGGTTTTATTGTACCCAATCTTACTATGTATTTTTGTAAGATGTTATTTTCACGGTTAGAACTCGTGACCTCCTGGTCACATGACATCAAAAGCTTTGAACTAGAGGAGTTTTTTTTTTTTTTTTTCACTTAGTGTTCAATACTACATTAGAGTCTGATTCGCGTCGAAAAGTCTCACATTAGGAGATAAAGTACCCCTTAATAAAAATAACTTTATACCACGAACTTAAAATTGAGATCTCTAATTTAGAATAATGCAGTACTTACCGTTCCACCGTAACCCTAATTAACAATGGGTTCATATATTTGCTCATGCTCATGATTGTTATGATAGCTTCAACTAATGGTAAGCATGCCGATATAATTACTAATAATGCATAAATTTTAAAGGCCTAAAATCAACTACTTGTACTTAGGCTCAATATAGCCTTGACTTTTAGATATGGGATATCTTAGTTGTAACTTAAATACTCGAACATTGTGACCAATTAAAACCATATAATCCAAAAACAAATCAAGATAAATACTCATAATACTGGTTGGCTCTATCAATTAATGTTTTATCCTTAGCCATCTTTTATTTTTATATAATATTTGTATTGATGACATCCTTATTCAATAATTGAGTAACAAGTTTGTCTGTGTAAAAACATATAAGAAGACTTAAGTTTTTTTTTTATCTGTCTAGAAAAAGTGGAAATATTAATTACAATTTTCAAATTAAATGATTTGTAAAATAGTTTATGTTCTATGCATTGACAATTTAAATAATTTTTGTATTATCAAATTAAGTTAACATACAACAACAATTATCCAAAGAAAACACGTACGTTTTGTAAATTGTAAAAATAAATAATAACTTGCTATAATCTGTGAAAATATTTTACACTTTCAGTGTATATAACTTAGTCTTTTGTGAAATTGCTTTTCTTTTTATATATTTTTTTAGAGGATCCTTATATATTTTACTTTAACCAACACATGATGAAAGGAAAAACAGTGGAGAGGAGAAAAAGAAAGTTTCTTTTTCATTTTCAGTATTAATTTACTTAACCACTTTTTTCTACCATCCCCATCTATAAATTGAGTGCACAAGCCAATGCATTCATCACAAAACACACACACACACACAACACAACACAAAATACTTACACTCTCACTTACAAACAATTATTTCTATCTCAGAGAAGATCTTTAAATCATGGCCATGAGATGTGTGGCTATTTTTGCAATGGTACTTTTGATTCTTGGTCAAGAAACTAAGGTGACAAAAGCAGATATCACTTGCAATCCATTGATGTTAAGTGTTTGTGCAAATGCCATAATGTCTTCTACAACTCCAAGTGCAATGTGTTGCTCAAAATTGAAGGAACAAAGGCCATGCCTTTGCAAATACATGAAAGATCCAAGACTTCAAAAGATGATTTCTTCTCCTAATGCCAAGAAAGTTGCTTCTACTTGTGGTTCCCCTTTTCCTAAGTGCTAAAAAAAATATTTTTACGAGACGAGTTTATATGGAGTAATATGGTTAGCGAGAATTCATATAGCCGACCTTAACTCGTTTGGGACAGAGGCGTAGTATATTGTTGTTGTTTTCTATTAGTCTTTATGTTTAAGATATCCCCTAATGCCATGAAAGTTGCTTCTACTTGTAGTTTCCCTTTCCCTAGGTGCTACGAAAAATATTTTTACGAGACGAGTTTATATGGAGTAATATGATTAGCGAGAATTTATACAGCCGACCTCAACTCGTTTCGGACAGAGGGAGGCGTAGTATATTGCTTGTTGGTCTCTATTAGCCTTTATGTTAAAGACATATACGACTAAGATGTGCATGTTTGTTGTTGTTCAAGAGTGTTACTCTTAATGTTGTTTTTCAATAGTAAAAGTATGGGTATTAATGTTTGGGAGTTATAATCTTGACAATGTCACTCTTATCTTAAGTATTAAATTCTTGTTGTGAAGAGAGCTTGTTGTAATATAATTCTTGTTTTTTTTTCTTCTTCCAGAAGAATGAGTACTGCTTATAGTAAATCTGCTTTTTATGTAATACTCACTCCGTCTCATATTAACCGTCGTGGTTATTAAAAATAATTGTTTTAAATTATTTGTTATTTTAAAAGTTCAAGATAAAATTGATTGTTTTTTTCTTCTTTTTTTACACTTAGTAATAATTGTTTTTAAAGGTAGAAATAA
Source organism: Nicotiana undulata (assembly GCA_005239495.1). Lineage (NCBI taxonomy): Eukaryota > Viridiplantae > Streptophyta > Magnoliopsida > Solanales > Solanaceae > Nicotiana > Nicotiana undulata. The sequence goes on along the minus strand of ML291014.1, from coordinate 11,392 downwards.
CACATAAATAAAATAAATATTCAAAAAAAGGAAATCGTATCTTAAGATATAAACGAAGGTAGAATAGTTCAATCCCTTTCTTAATTAATATTTCTTAAAAGACTCTAAAAGAGAAACACGACACGAGACAGAGGGAGTATTATTTTGGATTATTTCATCGTTTCGCTGCCTCTAACCAACTAATTAAAGTTTTTCTTTACCATGATTGCAGATTACAATATGGAGAGTAATATGAAAAAGATAAATTAAATGTAATGATCCCCGGATTACGATATGGTCAAATCACCCAAAATAAATGTGCTGTTTTGTCGATACTAAGAGAAATAGTCTTGTAAAACTAAAAATTAAACAGCAGGAAAGAATATTTCACTAACACCCTTTTGTGTTGCATTGTTTGAACTATACCTCTTTAACGGGTCGAGTTGACTCGTTTTCGGACCGATCCAAATAAGTATTAACTCGGATCTGTCCAAAACGGTAGTTAGGGAGCCGGGTGGGCTGGGTTAGAGGTGGCTAACGGGCCGGTTCAAATCGGGACCTGACCGGTTCAAACCGGGACCGGACCGGCCCGGTTCATAGGGGGCCGGGTGGGGCTGGGTTAAAGGGTTAGGGGAGTTGAAACGGATTAAAATTTTAAAACGGGTAACCGGACCGGACCAACCCGGTTCAAATGAACAGTGTCTGAACCGGTTAAACCGGCCCGGCCCGGACCGGTTCAACGGTCAAAATTTTTTTTTTTGTTTTTTTTTTAATTTTTAAAATCTTGTAACCCGGCTCGGCCCCTTAAACCCCTACCCGTACGGGTTACTTTTTACCCGGATAAACCCGAACCCGTTAAACCCGTTAACAATTAACCGTAACCGGCCCGCTACCCAACCCGTACAGTTCAAAAAAATGGTAACCCGGCCCGGCCCGGCCCGGCCCACCCGTTAGCCACCTCTAGGCTGGGTTAGATGGGTTGGTCCGTATTAAAAAAATAATCCTTAATCGGACCGGTTAAACCCGGTCAATGAAAAATATTGTTGAACCGGTTAACCGGATCGAACTGGACCGGTTCAACGACTATTTTCTATTTTTTTTAAAGGGCATTTGACCGTTGGCAACGGTCAGCTTCAAATTTGGCCGTTGCCCAACAGATATTTTGCAAGAACAACCCTTTTTAGGGTCATTTTTTAAAAAGTAACATTTTAGTAATTACTAATTTAACCTTTTAAAAAACTATAAATATACCCCCCTCCCCCCCTCTTCTTCATTTGTTCACTCATCTCTTATTTCTCAAACCCAAATTCTCAATTATCATTCTCTCATTCTTCACCTAAATTGCAATCAACTATTTGGCTCTCATTTTTTTGGGAATTTAATTTATCGTATTATTTATTATTTGAAGTTTGAACTTCAAACTTTGAACAATTGACGTTTCTTCGTGGTAACATTAGAGTTGCGAAAATCATCAATTGTTCGATTTATTGCGTAATTCGGTGCACTCCCTCCAACTCTTTCTCTTATTTACTATTTTATTTGCATATTTAATATTTGCTAGTAGTTAAATTTTCACAATATGTTTAATGCTGCAAAAAGAGTTTGTAAATAAGGTTGCTAACCGGATAATGGGAAAAATAGAAAAAAGGTACTACTTCAACATCTAATAGTAATTTAAATGACTTTACACATGTTTCTAAAACATCACATGATAATAATATAGATTATGAACAATTACAGAAAGATTTCGATATAGAAGATAATGAATTAGAAATTGAAGATGAGACACCACTTACACCTAGCAGTGTTGGAGTTAATAGAAGGGATGGTGGTCGTGGTGGTAGTAGTAGTAGACCACCTGTAGCCCCGAATACTAATCGGAGAATAAGAAGTAAGGTTTAGAATTTTTTTGACGAAATAGTGAATACTGATAGAGTTAGATGCAAAATTTGTAAAGATGATTTTAAACATAAGATTGGAGGACAGTTTGGGGGGACTGGAAAACTTAGTAGACATATGAGAATTAATCATCCTTTAGAATGGGGCTATGATTTAGATGAAAATCAAGCAACTCTAAACCCTAGTACTAGAGGACTTATGAAATATGATAAAATGAAGGATCGTGAGGAGTTAGCAAAAATGATTGCTTTGGGTTGTCTACCTTTTTCTTTTGCCTCTCCATCATATATTATTATGTATATTCAAAGGATTTATAATCCTTTATTTAAAAGTATCCCTCGAAGTACTTGTAGATCTGATATCTTTAGAGTCCATGGACAATAAATGTGATGACCCAAATATTCATCTTGTGAATTAAGTCTCTATTTCGTGCTCGATAGCCTTAAAAGTCTTATTTTCATTCACCTTGATTTGCGTGCACAGTCCGGGCGTGAATCCTGAAAGCCATTATGTGGAAATATGTGAAATAATAATTTTTGAGATTTAAAAATAATTTTTAGTTGACTTTGGTCAACGTTTTGAGTGAACGGACCCGGATCCGTGTCCGACGGTTCTGGAAGGTCCGTAGTAAAATATGGTACTTGGGCATATGCCCGGAATCGAATTCCGAGGTTCCTAGCTCCAGAAATGAATTTTTGATGAAAATTGTTCAACTGAAATTTAAAAGATTTAAAGAAATTGATTAATGTTTGAACTCATTGGTATCTGGCTCGTATTTTGATTCTGGAACCCGGTACAGGTCTATTATAATGTTTAAATCATGTCTGTGAAATTTGGCAGAAATCGGAGTTGATTTGACATGATTTGGACATCCGATTGAGAAGATAGTAATTTTGAAGTGTTCTTGAGAAATTCATGAGTTATGATGCTAAATCCGTTGTTTAAGGTGTTATTTTAGCGATTTGATTGCACAAACAAGTCTGTAGGATATTTCTAGACTTGAGTGCAAGTATGGTTTGGATCCCTGAGGGCTCGGGTGAGTTTCAGGATGTTTTAAACTTAGAAAAATATGTTATTTTGTTGTTGCTGGTGCATTGAAATTTTGTGCTTCACGATCGTGAAGTGTAAACCAGGCTGAAGGAAAATTCCTTCTTCGCGAACGCGAAGTACTGGTCGTGAACGTGAAGCACTGGGGATGGTACCCTTCACGAACGCGATCAGCCTTCCGCGAATGCGATAGGTTAAGCGACCTAGGGGAGGGGAGTCACGTTCTTCTACGCGAACGCGACCACTGGGTCGCGAACGCGATGGTCAGGGGGAAAACCCATCGCGAACGCGAGCAGATCTTCGCGAAACACGTAGGCCTTCTGGCCACAAATCCTTCGCGAACGCGAAGAAGACCTGCCCAGCGAATTAAAAACAGAACCTAAAACGGGAATAGGCCATTCTCTCATATTTTCACAACCAAGAAGGCTTAGAGGCGATTTTCAAGAGACAAGTTCTTCCCCCAAGTATTAGTAAATAATTCTAAACTACTCTCTCCCAATTTCCCATTATTTTTCATCAATTTTCAACCAAAAATATAGGGTTTTCATGGTAGAAATCGGGGGTTTGGGTTAAATTTCAGAAATTTTGTATAATTGGAATTTAGACCTCGAATTTGGGTCGGATTTTGAAACTAATTACATATTCTGGCTCAGGGGTGAATAGGTAAACGAATTTTGGTCCGAACCTCGAGTTTGGACCAAGTGGATCCGCGGTCGATTTTTATTGTTTTTGGAAAAATTTGGGAAAACAGTAATTATTCATTAAAGTTGATTCCTTTAGCGATAATTGATGATATTAAACTAATTATGATTAGATACTAGTGGGTTGGAGGTTAATTCTAAAGGGAAAGTTGTACTTGAGCAGTGAGTGGCATGCGAAATCGAGGTAAGCGTTGTGTCTAATCTTAGCTTGAGGGAATAGGTATTGTTTGTATACTTGCCACATGGTTTTTTGTTGAATATGGTGTATAGGTGAGGTGACAAGTACCTATACGTTGGGGTCGAGTCATAACATGCGAGTGAGAGTTCATTCTTGTTATTCCTGTAGTCTTAAAGCCTATTATCCATGCTTATTGTTGCTACTGAAATGCTGGAAGAATTGTATCCGGTTCCACCGAGATGGATAACATTGTGAATATTGATTTGAGTTGAGATATTAAATTGTGAAAGTAATTATGACGAAATACTGATTTCTTGTGAAATTTCTCTTTATCTATTGTTAATGTTTCTGTGATGGGTGAGGATAGTGTAAAGCACGAAGGGTGATTCTGTGCATAATTTATTTATATGGAGAGGAAGAGTGTAAAGCACGATGGGTGCTGTCGTGCACGATTTATTTATATTGTGAGGAAGAGTGTAAAGCACGAATGGTGATGTCGTGCATAATTTATTTACATTGTGAGGTTGAGAGTTAAAGCACGAAGGGTGATGCCGTGCATTCTTATTTATAATCTGGTGAGGATGAGAGTAAAAGCACGAAGGGTGATGTCGTGCATTCTTATTTATTATTTGGTGAGGCTGAAAGTAAAAGCACGAAGGGCGATGCCGTGCAAATTTCCTTTCTATTTTAATAGCTTAATTGGTTTGTTGATCACTGTCTATTTCTATCTTTTCGTTTTCTCACCCCTTATGTTAAAATTCCCCATTGCATGTCCCCTTCCCATTAATTGTTATTTTAATTCTTTATTTGTTGTTATTTCTACTAGCATGATTATTCTGTCTAGGTTTTACGTGGTGTCTTTTCCTAGACTCGTCACTACTTCCCCGAGGTTAGGCTCGACACTTACCAGTACATGGGGTCGGTTGTACTGATACTTCACTCTGCACTTTTTTGTGCAGATCCAGGTTTAGGTCCGAGCTGAGTTCGAGTTATAGCTGACTATTCGCCTGGAGACACGAGGTAGATATGCCGACGTCTGCAAATTCCTGGAGTCTCTTCCTTATTATTCATTTGCTGTTTTATTTAGTTCATAAACAGTTATACATTTTTCTTGAGCCAAATACTTGAAGTAAATTCTTAGTAGTTCGTGAATTGTGACTCCAAACCCTGGGTAGTGAGAGATTAATATTATTTTTGCAGTATCATATTCTATTTCATTTATTACTTTTGGTATTGTATAATGGATGGTAGTAAAACCTTCGTATATGTCTTCATTGTTTTAAATGTCGAAAACCTCTAATGTTGGATTGCCTAGCAAGTACAGCGTTAGGCGCCATCACGATCCCGACGGTAGGAATTCGGGTCGTGACAAGTTGGTATCAGAGCACTAGGTTGCCTAGGTCTCACAATTCACGGACAAGATTAATTGAGTCTGAGGGATCGGGGGTTTCTGATACAAGTTGGTATCAGAGCACTAGGTTGCTTACTAGCATGATTATTCTGTCTAGGTTTTACGTGGTGTCATGTCCTAGACTCGTCACTACTTCGCCGAGGTTAGGCTCGACACTTACCAGTACATGGGGTCGGTTGTACTGATACTTCACTCTGCACTTTTTTGTGCAGATCCAGGTTTAGTTTCGAGCTGAGTTCGAGTTATAGCTGACTATTCTCCCGGAGACACGAGGTAGATTTGCCGACGTCTGCAAATTCTTGGAGTCTCTTCCTTATTATTCATTTGCTGTTTTATTTAGTTCATAAAAAGTTATACATTTTCCTTGAGCCAAATACTTGCAGTAAATTCTTAGTAGTTCGTGAATTGTGACTCCAAACCCTGGGTAGTGAGAGATTAATATTACTTTTGCAGTATCGTATTCTGTTTCATTTATTACTTTTGGTATCGTATATTGGATGGTAGTAAAACCTTCGTATTTGTCTTCATTGTTTTAAATGTATAAAACCTCTAATGTGTCTCGACCCAAACTGGAGGATCATGACTAGCACCCGCGCCATATTTGCCGAGCACCAACGCACATTTTATCTAGTCTTCTTTATTATCTTTAAGAGATAACGAGATCAATAAAATGGTAGATATGGATCATGAACTTACATCACATGGTATGACTAGATTGTTAAGAAACTAAATTAAAGGTACGATCTACAACGCTGCCATGAAAGACTATACAACAAAAATTAGCCAACAAGTCATACCAAACAATACATGAGTCGACACCTGTCTATGAGCCTCTAAAGGAGCATAAGTAATGCAACATAGCCGGAACAGGGCCCCGACATACCCATAACATCTATAACAAAATGCTTACCAAGACCACGACACGCCTATAACCGCTGAACAGGAAAGCCTACTGTGGTGGGGGAGCTGTGTCTACCTGTCTATCAGGACCTGCAGCACGACATGCAGCGTCCACAAATAAAAAGGATTTTAGTACGAATAAAGTACTGAGTATGTAAGGCAGGAAAGCATAAATAAGAACAGTAATGTAAAGAGAGATGTAGGAGATACAACTTGTAGCATCTGAGTGCTTCTAAGAGACATTAACATGAAATGCATGATACATATATATACATAATCTTTT
>MDKH01168036.1:0-24287 GCA_005239495.1 Nicotiana undulata | reverse complement strand
ACTGTGACACTAGTCCTGGCACACACTTGTTGTAGTTGTCGGGGTTGTATATATATTGGGCCTAGCTGTGGATCAGCTTGTTTCTACGGCCTTGCCCGATGTCGTTATTGTATTCCGCACTTTCATTGTTATTGTTATTTGTTGGCTTGCCTAACCCCACCGTTAGGCGCCATCACGACCTGGACCGGTTTTGGGTCGTGACAAGTCATGTTTCATGTTTTTTCAAAAAAAAAGTGAAATATATTTTGAAAACTGTTATCCAAACACATTTTCATCTTCAAACCAAACTTCATCCAAATTAAATTTAACAAAATAAATTTAAAAATCTATGGCCAAACGCTAGCTTAAAATCTGGTGAAAGTTCAGGTGCACAACGTTCGCAAAGAGGGTATACCAATGGATTTTTATATAACTTGGTACAGATTAAAATAATTCAAAATGAGATAGTGTCAGATAAGTTGAAATAAATGGAATAAATTGAGATTGTGTCTTAATGACAAAATCAACATGTACTAGTACACATGAAAAAGTGAATATAATCATAAATTTATATTGCGTAATTCCGAAAAGCCTTATAATGAATCTTTGAAAGTCATGGCGAAGTGATGAATATTGAGAACTAGGTCGTTTTCTATGGACCTAAAAAAAATCAGGCCAACTGCGATCCGTCAAAAAAATGCATCATGTATCAATACACACGGAAAAATGGATATAACAACAAATTCCTATTGCATGACCATTAAACGCAAAAACTGAACCAAAAAATCATGAAGAAATAACGAGTATTGATCACTAGTCCGTTTTTAATGGACCTACGAAATTTCAAGCCAATCCAGAGGCAGCTTAACTGTGATGACCCAAAGGGGTCATCTTATTAATTAAGACTCAATTCCAGGCTCCCAAGCCTTCAAAAGACTAATTTTAATTTCTTTCAATTTGCGTGCGCAGTCCGGGCGTGAATCCGGAAAGTTTTTATGTGAAAATACGAGAAATGAAAATTTCTAGAGTCAAAATTTGGTTTTAGTTGAACTTTGGTCAAAAATTTTAGTAAACAGACCACTCGGATCTATGTTCCGACGATCCCGGGAGGTCCGCATTAAAATATGGGACTTGGGCGTATGCCCGGAATTGAATTCCAAGGTCCCTAACCTTAGAAAACAATTTTTGAAGAAAATTATTATGCTGGTTAATTCAAGAAAATAATATGTAAAATTTATGATATCAGACACGTATTTTGGTTCCGTAGCCCCGAAACAAGTTTGTTATGTTATGTAAGTCCTAAGTGTGAAGTCTCATGAGAATCGAAGTTGATTTGATGTAATTCGGACATCATGTTGAAAAGTTAGAAAAATTAAGTGTTCTTGAGAAAATCATGGGTTTTGAGGTTAAATTCGTATATTGATGGTATGTTGATGATTTTATCGCACGAGTAAGCCCGAATGATGTTTTTAGACTTGCGTGCATGCTTGTTTTGACGCCCGGAGAGCTTGGGTGAGTTGCGGATAGGATTAGACTATGTTGCGCTTGTTTTGACACTTCATCGTCGTTTCTTCAGGCATAAAATGATACCACACTAAGAAAATGAACTCCAAATTTAGATTCTATTGAACTATTAGATCTGTATCGTAATTACAAAGCTATAGGAAAAAGAATCATCAAATTTGGACATCGTATGAGAAAGTTATGCCTATTTAGTGTTAGAGAAAAACTTATGGTGCCAGATGTCGCAAATGCGACATCGACACCCTATTAAATAAGGGTTTTGACGGGATTTTCACCCATTCTTCAATTCTCGCAAACCCTAAACCTCCATAGGCGATTTTTCAAAGACTCAAACTTCTCCAAATCATTGGTAAGTGATCTTCAACTAATTCCTTTCATTCCTTAACAACTTTTAATAAGATTTCAACCAAATTCTAGAGTTTTCATGGTAAAAATTAAAAAAATTGGGTAGAACTTAGGAAATTCAAATTTTGAGGAATTGGACCTCGAATTGAGGTCGGATTCCAATACCAATTGCATATCGGAGCTCGGGAGAGATTGGGTAAGCGGGTTTTGGTCTGAACCTCGAGTTTAGACCAAGTGGATATGGGGTCGATTTTTGAACTTTAATAGGAAAACTTAGGAAAAAACCACTGCTTTTTAATAAAAATGATTCCTTTAGTCTATTTGATAACATGAACAAATTGTAATTAGATTCGAGCGGGTTAGAAGCAAATTCTAAAGGAAAGGCAGTGCTAGAACAGTGAATTGATTGGGAAATCGAGGTAACTGTTTGGTCCAACTTTGACTTGAGGGAATAGGAATCCCCACTTGTTTGCTACGTGAAATGCATGGGCGTGGTGTATATGTGAGGTGACGAGTATCTATGCACCACCCAAAAGGCCTGTTAAGCATGATCCTTTTGTCGCTCCCAATTTAATTGATCCCGATCTTAATTGTTCTTCGTTGGTTATCGTTTTCATGGCTACTAGGCCTCATTACTTTGCTGTTAAATTTTATTTGGTTATTTTGGAAGAATATTGATTGTGTATTTGGTTCTATTGGGGAACAGAAATGTGAGCAGTTTGACACTACGTTGGGATTATATATCTATATATTCATGTCGGTTTCTTGATTATTTACATTGTTGTTGTTTAAAGTTTACGGGTTATATTATTTTTTGTTTTGAATTTTTTGAATAAATTGGTGTGATAAGGGTGGATAATTGATTGTGATATTGTGAATAGGTAGTATCGGGTTGCACGCCGCAACATGACTGTGAAAAATGAGGAATAATGATATTTTACTGATTTTAAACTTTAAATGATTTGGGAATTCTTGTTTTACTCTACATTTTTTCTTATATTTCATACATGTGATTATTTTAAAAGAAAGTTTGGAAACTTGGAGATTTACTTGAGTATTGGTTATAGTTGAGGCCTGAGATAGGCGACTGAGTTATTTTATTTATTGTTTATCTTGCTTGTTTGTGCAGAATTGTTTTCTTATTTTATTACATATATGGTTACATGTTTATTGTTCTTGTTTGTTAGATTGGTATTTTTTTTTGTTTTGTTCTATATATACTGTTACAGGTTAAGTTACATTGCCCCGCCTTAGTCTCGTCACTACTTCGTCGAGGTTAGGCTCGGTGCTTACTTAGTACATGAGATCGGTTGTACTGATACTACACTCTGCACTCTTTTGTGCAGTTCCAGATACTAATCAGAGTTAGGAGATTTTAGTAGCTGATGTCATTGCTCGGAGACACGAGGTAGATCTGCTAGCGTCCGCAAATTCCTGGAGTCTTCACTTATTTTCGGATACTGTTTTACTTCTCTCAAAATAAAAATACAATTTCTTCAGCCCATTATTTGTAGCATTCTTAGTAGTTCGTGAATTGTGACACCAGACCTTGGGATAGTCTTATGATTAGTGATTTGGTTAGAGGCTCGGTTTGGGTATTCATTTATTATTTTATTTGCGGAAATTTTGCAATGACAGTGATAAAGCTTAGTTTATGTGAATCATTTTGTTATGGTTGAATGGATTCCAGTGGAAATTAACTAAGTAAATTCTAACATGGGCTTGCCTAGCAAGTGTAGTGTTACGCGCCATCACGATCCCGATAGTTGGAAATTTGGATCGTGACATTAACCCCCAGACCACTAAAGCGGCCTCTCTAGGACTCACAAAATTAGAGGCCCCAAAACTACGGTTCTTATATTAATTTGAATATTTTTTTTTTTTTTTTTTTTTTTTGTAGTTGGTTGAGAAGATTCTAATGAAAGTGAAAGGCATAAATTTGCTCTTACTTTCTAGTTCTTCTCCCTCCGACTTGAACCAATTTTATTTACAAATTCTAACTGTAGAAAATATTTTCTTTCAGGATCTTTGTAGGTACGCTTCAAGTTAATTAGATCGTAAAAGGCTACAGTTGATTTGTTTATCATCTTTGTAGGTACGCTTCAAGTTAATTAGATCGTAAAAGGCTACGGTTGATTTTTTTAACATCTTTGTAAATATATAGCTACATGAAAGGTGTAATATATTTGCCTTTGTAAATATAAATTTCCACACGATTGTTACTTTGGGAGATAATGATATATAGTAAATTATATTGACGGTCATGTGGAATAAAAAATTAAAATTAAACTCAATAAATCTTACCAAAGTTAGTAATGTTTCGACAAAGTTTAAATAGGTTGGGTACATCGCCAAATATTAAATTGCATCTCAAAAAGCAAAAGGAATAAATTTTAAATAAAAATATCTAAAATTATTGAACAAGTTTAAGGCGTCTTATTACAACTTCTTTTTAGGCCAATAATACCATTGAGCTGCCTCTGGGCCAATCGAAGTCCGTTAAAAATTAAATTACAAAATCAACATGTACATTAACACACAAAAAAGTGAATATAAACACAAATTTATGTTGGATGACCACGAAACGCCAACAAATGAATCGAAAAATAATGAAGAAGCAATGAGTTTCTGTCACTAGTCCGTTTCTTATAAATCTACAAAATTTCAAGCTAACCGAAGTCTGTTAAAAAAATTCTATAAAATTAGCATATACTAATATACAAGAAAGTGTTTATATAATCATAAATTCGTGCTACATGACCCTTAAAGGAAAGAAAATGAGCCCGAAAGACATGGCGAAGTGATGAGTATTGGTCACTAGATCGTTTCCTACCGACTTATGAAACTTCAGGCCAATTGAATCCGTAATTATTTTTTATTATTAAATTAGCATGTACTAATACACACTAAAAAATGAATATAATATTTGCATTGCATGACCCAAAAACGCAAAAAAAAAAAAAATGAATCTAAAAGTCAATAAATTTTAGGGGTGGGCATAGTTTGGTCTACTCCGAAATACAAATCAAAATTCATTTTTTTTGGATTTTTGGTTTGGATTCGGATAACGGATTGGATTTTGGATTCAATTTTTAAATTTTTTGAATTTTGGATTGATATTGGATTTGGTCATTATCCACATGCCCATAATAATAAGTCCAATACCCTATTCATAGATATTATCTCATATATTCAATATTAATTACTAAGTTAGCGTCAGAATACTTTTTATTTGGACATGGTTTTACTATGGCTACTTCTTATCGGCCATATTAATGTCTCTGTTGCATTTCCTTGATCATGTTTCACTACTTGGATACTTTATTTAGATAATTGTGGTGAGAATGAAGAACTATAAGGCAATTTTAACATGAGTACTTTATTTGGATATTCATTTGTTGTAAGAAAAGAAAACATCTCAACTTATAAAAGCTCAAAACCAAAAATTTAAAGTATCCAAACCGATTTCGAAAATCGAACTTAAATATTTCGATCCAATCCGAGCTTATTTGGATTAGATTTGAATTATCTTTTGTTTCATCCGAAAATCGTAAATAGAAAATTCAAACCGAAATTTTCATATCCAATCCGAACTGCCCAAACGCCCACTCCTAATAATGTTTTCTTTCAAATTTGTGTTTGTCCTTGAAATTTTGCAAGTTTTTGAAATATTTTCGAAAATGAGTTTCTCAAAATACATGTCCAAACATAATTTCAAATTCAAAATACCATTTTTCAACTTACAACTTGTTTGGATGGTTTGTTACCCATTGTATTGTATCGTATTGTTACTTTAAATACGATGTTTGTTTTGATTGTTACTAAATTTTTATTGTATCGTATTGTTAAATTCGTCGTTACATAACGATAAAATGTCCACTTTATGTAACGACTGATTTGGTGTGGTAGCGTCGTTACATTGTATTTTTCACTCAATCTCACCCTTCATTATTATTAAATAATTTTATTTTATCATTTACCCTACATTTTTATATCATAATTTTATCATGTATCATAATTTTTCTTTATAATATTACAAGTTTATTCTTCATATTGCTTGTGCGTGATATCATAAAATGATAACAATCGACACAATCTCTCCAAACATTATATTTATCAAACGATACAGTATAATACTATACATTATGAAACGATACGTAACAACAAACCAAACAAGGTGTTAACTCCAAATACCTTTTTTTCAAAGATGAAAATTTTATGTCCAAAAGCCTACTAAATGAGCCGCTGGGCCCCACACAATAATACCTGCAGTTGACACTCTTCCACCCCCATCACCCCACGGTTGCAATTACTACTATTTCTTTCATAAACAAACGTAAAGTAGACTCTTCCATTCTCTCTTCTTTCCCCTTTTCCTCTTTAAAATTGTTACATACTATTCTACCCTATAAACACCTACACATATATACCCTCATTCTCTGTTCATTTCATTTCCTACACTTCAAAAATCTCTAGAAAAAACCAGTTCTTTTCATCAAATAATCAAGAATTTCAAGAAACAATGAAAGATAGAGGCAAAGCTGCAGCTATAGACAACAGCTTGTTAGATTTCAATTGCTCTATTTCATCAGATATGCCATGTACCAAACACCCAAATACATCTACTGTTGGAATCTGCAGTTACTGTTTGAAAGACAGATTGGTCAATTTAGTATGTTCTGAGTGTGGTGAGCAAAGACTCTCTTCTTGTTCTTGCTCTGATCATATATCTTCTTATAGAAATTCTTGTTCTGTTGAAGTTGGCAGTGTTGGTAGAATCTCATTTTTATTAGAAAATGAGAAAATTACTGATCAAAATTTACCAATTCATCAGTCACAGTCAGAACAAGTGATCTTGTTAAGAAGTAGCAGCAACTGTGTAGAAATCAAGAAAAGTAAAAATGGTTTTTGGAAAATCAAGAGATTGTTTAGAAAGAAAAGAGAAAAGGGTAAAAATGGGGTTGATGAAAAAAGTGATATTTGTGTATCAAGATCAAGATCACTATGTAGTTTCAGAGGTGATGATTTTGGTAGTGAATATAGATTTTCAAGTGCAAAAATTTCTGATGTTACAGGGGGTTTGTTATTTGATTCTGATCATGAGCCAAGAAAGAGTGGTAATAATTTCAAGAATTTTAATGTTCCAAATAAGGGAAATAATACTTTTCCTATTAAAGAAAGTGAATTTAGTACTACAATGGATGATTCAGCTTTTATAGATTTGAAACTTGATTTATCATCATCAGAGCCAAGATCAGATTTTTATGGATATGATTCTGCAGCTTCAATTGGGAATTTAAGAGGGGGATCTTGTAGAATGAATGAATATGACACAAAGATCAAAAGAGGTAATAGTGGCAAAGGAAACAAAGTGTGGAAATGGATTTTCAGGCAAAAAACTTCAGATGGGAGGAAAAGTACAACAAAAAGAGATGACGAAATTAGTAGTAATTTGATTTTTAAGTCTTATTAACCCACTGGAATCTTACCAGTGAGGTCTGTGGAGGATAGAGTGTACGCAGACCTTACTTCTATCTCAGAGGGGATAGAAAGGCTATTTCCGCAAGACCCTCGGCTCAGAGATTTTTAAGTCTTATTAAGAGTTCTTGAAATAAGAAAGATTTGTAATATTCTCTTTGGTTATGCTTTTTGTTCATAGCACTATCTCTCCCTTAGAAAGGGAGTATTTGCGCAACGATAACAAATGTTTTCACGCCTCCGAGATTGCGGTATAAGTTTAATATGATCCTTCGTGTGCAGTTTAGAGCTTAGTGCGCCGAACTGCTTTTAACACTGCTCATGTTTAGAGGATAATTTTGCGTAGGAAGCAATACTTTGTAGTAGTAGGAAAAGTAAATGTTACAAAATTTTACCTATTTCTCTGCCTTTCTTTGCTTTTCTTTTTTCTTTTTCTCTAAGGTTGATTCTGTTATATATCCTTTATTTTTTTTACACACAAAAAGTGTTCTCTTAGGCTTTTTTTCCCCCACATTTCCCCCCTTTTCTTAATTATGTTTGTTGGTGTATATAATACATTTTATGCTCATTATCTGTTTGGGGAGAAGCTAAAGGAAAATCAACAAGGTAACCATCTCAAGAAAGGTATTATCCTGTCTCTAATTCAACATAGATTTTGATAATTATCTTTTACTTTTAATTATGTATTGTCATAAGAAAATGAAGTGTAATTATTTAGTATTTTTAGTAATTGAAAGTGATAATAGCTCTATTATATTAAGAATGTCGAAGGGTGGTTGAAATTCTTTCATTTTTAATTAGAGCTCTTAGGTTCACGGTAAGGAGCTTTTTACCCTCCATAATGGACTTACCATGCACGAATCTAAATTAGTCGAGTCAATAAACTTCGAAAACCACAAGATTAAACAAAAAAAAAGGTTCCAAGGAAAGGGGAAAAAAATGGAGAACATATATTCTAGAGGCGGATCTAACATTTCAAGTGTATGGGTGCACCAGGGGCGGACCTAGAGCATTGACTACGGGTTTCCGGGAACTCAGTAACTTTTGCGTAGACTCTGTATTTATATTAAGAAATTCACTAAATATTTGTAAATATCTAATTGCCAGATATTATTGCATATTGAAATTACGGTAGGAACCCATAAGCCTCAAATCCTGGATCTGCCTTTGGGTTGCACTGTTGTGAAGAGGTGGATCTAGAATTTATATTTGACGGGTTTAACTTTAATCTCTTATCATGAACTCACTGCACTCTTGAAATTATAGGTTAAAAAATATATTATTTTTGAAATTTTCGTAATTTTCACTTATATATCTATACGTCCTGCCGAATATAAGACCATTCATAGTCGAATGTGAACAGGCAATTTCACTTGTAAAGGTGCACCCAATAATAATTGTACCATAAAAATCTTTGAACATGTATTCACACACATATATTTAAAGAAATATAACATTATTATACATGATCTAGAGAGAGGAGTATGAATTCACGTGAACCCATATCCTTCAACCTGGATACGCCTCTGCTAGACACTTATTAAAATTTATTTTAACGCACTCTATTCCAACGTTAATTCTTTTGCAGACACAAATAATATTTTGTAGATTTTGGATATATGAAATCTGAATGAATGGCATGAATGTGGGTCAATTCACAGAGTTTTGAGAGTCACTTTCAGAAAATGAGAACTAACCCTCTAAATGGGCTTTAACCACAAATGGTTTTGTGGTCCAAATATGTATTAAAAAGAAGAATTAACCTAAATAGTTGCTCACTATGTTACTTAAATTAAAAATATTCGGTGAATATATAATATATACCTAATTTTTGTATTTATATATATAATTATATATAATCAATATAATCTATGTATATCACTAAAAAAAATAAACAATTAATATGGTCGTCTATTTATTCGAAGATCCTATTAAAGACATTTAAAAGCCCAAATCTGAACCATTGGCCTACCTTTAGATCTTGTTTGTTGATAAAATTTTGTTTTTGCATAAAAAGAAGCGTTTTGCTCCTTGTCTTTCTATCGTTCCTCCTTTTTTTCTTTTCTTTTTCTGATTTGGGACCGATCTTTGATCTTGACACTACATAATTTTGAACGAGAAATGCTTTTGATTGTTAAATAAAAAGAAAAGAGAAGTGGATGATAGATAAATTTGAAAGAAATTGAACATTTGCTGTAAACAGTAGTGACTGACATATTTATTTTTATTTAGAAAATTTCTTTGAAGACAGTTGTTCATGATATTAAAAGTGTCTTAGTAGTAGGCTTCATAAGACTACGACTTTTTTCCGCAAAAATGGTACGGGGTAGTCACTATTTTAGACAGTATTTATTTTTTATTCAGTAATTTTAATATTGAGCAAAAATAACCACTATTCTATTAAAATTAATATGAAAAAGACATTTTTACCCTTTCTTTCATTGCTCTTCTTCCCAAACCCTCGCTTCTCTCTCTCAAGTTCGATGCATGCCTATGTTCATAGATAAGCCTTGTAACTTTGAAAATCACCTACCTACTTGGCTGTTGGTTGGATTCGATTTTTGAGTACTTATGCTACTGAAAAGCATTTCAAATCTAACTTACTCTCTAAAGCAAAGAACACTAATAAATAACCAGTACTTGAATTCAAATATGATTTCTTGCTGTTTTGGGCTAAATTGTTTATAATTAGTGAAATTTATGTTACGTAATAGTGGGTTGTAGTGGAACCAGTAAATGGGTGGCCAATAGAGAAACTTATACCATTGGAATTTGGAGGTACAAATTCAGAGTAAGGAGTTAGATGTGTAAAGGACAATTGGTCCTGAACTTAGAGTTGGACGTTTAAAATTTAAGGATACTTGGTCCTTAACTTAGAGTTACAAGCACAGAAATTAAGGACAGGTAGTCCTTAACTTAGAGTTACAAGCACAGAAATTAAGTACATGTAGTCCTGAACTTTGAGTTCCAAGTTCAAAAGTTAAGGACATGCAGTCCTTAACTTACATTTACAAGTTTAAAAGTTAAGGACAAGCAGTCCTTAACTTACAATTCCAAGTTCAAAAGCTAAGGACAATAGGTCCTTAACTTAGTCTTACAAGTTCAAAAGTTAAGGACAGACAGTCCTTAACTTACAGTTACAAGTTCAAAAGTTAAGGACAGACAGTCCTTAACTTACAGTTACAAGTTCAAAAGTTAAGGACAACGGGTCCTTAACTTAGACTTACAAGTTCAAAAGTTAAAGACACTTGGTCCTGAAGTTTGAGTCCCAAGTTCAAAAGTTAAGGATAATAGGTCCTGAACTTAGACTTACAAGTTCAAAAGTTAAGGACACCTTGTCCTGAACTTAGACTAACAAGTGCAAATGTTAAGGACGAGCAGTCCTTAACTTACAGTTACAAGTTCAAAAGTTAAGGACAATAGGTCCTTAACTTAGACTTAGAAGTTCAAAAGTTAAGGACACTTGTTCCTCAACTTTGACTTACAAGTACAAAAGTTAAGGACCCTGGTCCTGATGTTTGAGTTTGAAGTTCAAAAATTAAGGACATGTAGTCCTGAAGTCCTGAAGTCCTGAAGTTAAGTTCAAAAGTTAAGGACATGTAGTCCTGAAGTTAAGTTCAAAAGTTAAGGACATGTAGTCCTGAAGTCCTGAACTTAGAGTTACAAGTTCAAAAGTGAAAAACATGTAGTTCTGAAGTCCTGAAGTTAAGTTCAAAAGTTAAGGACATGAGCGGAAGGGTATTTTCGTTTGGACAGTTAAAGTTTATTAAAGCAGTGTTAAAGACCAAAAACATTTTAAACAGTGACTTAAAAGTAAATACATGTGTTATTAGTGGCTAACCGTGCACTTCCCATTTTTCCCCCACCCAATGTTCGATATCTGTTTTAGGGCGCCGACTAATAATGCATATTAAAGATGGAAGCAGTGGCTGAGCCACAATGAAGCAAGGGAGCGTCAAACGACACCCCTTCGTCGGAAGATTACACTATTTTGTTAGATAATTTTTGTTTATTTTATGTATATTTACTATACGTTAACTCTAGGGTGTTCATAAAACAAAAAAAAAACGAACCAAACCGAAAACCGACCACAAAAACCAATACTTTTTAGGTTTGGTTTGGTTTTGGTTTTGAATTTCAAAAATCGACCAAAATTGGTTTGGTTTTGGTTTTAATAAAAAAATAACCGAAAAAACCCAAACCAAACCGACTATAAAAGTAGCTATTTAAATTTATTATTATACCTATATATATGTATATTTTTATATAAAGTTTCTAAAATTTTATGGTACATATTAGTCATTTGTATTTTTAGTCTAGTTCTTTGCTATTATAATCATCTAATTCTTTGACTTTACATTCTAGTTTGGTTGGAAGTTTTCTTTTCCTAAGTACACAAATTTATTTCATGTTAAAAATAATCGATTTTTAATTGAGTACTTAAATTATTCATCACTGTTTGATTCAATTATCATCAATATATCTTCGTAAATGATAGATTTCTCAAAGAGAAATTGATTTGATAGTGTTACGTTGAAAATGTAGTCGCAGGAATATGCGTTTGGTAGTGTATGTCTCATATTTAAGAAAACCCCCGATGAATAACCGAAAAACCGACAAAAACCAAATCGATAAAAAACCGACTTAATTGGTTTGGTTTGGTTCTAATATTTGAAAACCGACTTACTTGGTTTGGTTTCTTTTTAGGAAAAAATCGATTCAAACCGAACCATGAATACCCCTAGTTAACTCCCCTTGACTTTTAGATATATCTAAATATTTATATTTTGACACCCCTTAATAAAAATTATGGATCCGCCACAGGATGAAAGCGCTTTCTATTATAATTCTTTTTATCCGTAAAACCAAACCCGAAATATCTAGTTAAAATTTGAGGTATTCTATTCGAGACTCCATTTAATGTAGAGAAATAACACCTCAAAGATTTGTATACCCTCCCCCTCCCAACATAGACTTTTTTGGACAATATGCATGCATTCATATTTTTCATATGTGTCTCGTTTTGCATGTTATTATTTTTTTCCACCACATAAGTTACTATTTTGCATGCTTTAAAACATGAACGAACATGATCCAAGAAAATGGTACACCCTATATTCCAAATTATACGAATTGAAACTGATTGACGTTTTGTAGCTCAATACTTTCAATATTTATCATGATTTCGTTCCTATGTTAAAATAAGAAAAACTCTGAAACTCTAATTTTCAATATAGTAGCTCTAGTTATTCACATTTAATTTTCACATTTTGATTTAATTTGTCAAAATTTAATATGCATTACATCAAAATCCAAATTGCTTGACAATAAAAACATTGCTTCATATAAAAGGAAAATTAATTAACTTATATCATGTGAATCATTTGCTTGTTTAGCAATGGAATATAAGTATCACCAATCAAACAAGTATAAAAAAAATAAAACTTGGTTAGACTTAGGAAGATTCCAATATGGCTCATTGTTTAGTCCACTTGACCTAGTCCAGCCAATCCAAGTAGTATTTGGACGGGTTCATGACTCATCCATTTATTGATTCAGCCGACCAACCCAAATTCAGTCGGATGTGCACAAATAGCCATTAATAGCACTTGTCTTTACTTTTAAGCAACTATTTTAAATGTCTTTAGTCTTTAGCCACTGCTTTAATAAAATTTTACCCGTCTAGACGAAAATACCCTTATGTTATAAGCTTAAACCTACGCTCCTTATTAACGATCAACATCAACAGCTCAAACTAAACGTAACTAACTTGCAGAGGCTGTTATCGTCCGGAATTGAAGAAGCTTCTCTTCCGATTTCAAACTAGAGAATTCAACTTTCTCGTCCAAAATTAGACATAAAATTACAGTAAGTTATGCTTTTGTGTGTTTCGGTTGATTTTTATTTCGTTACTAGGAATTTGATTTTTTTTGCTTTTTTGGATTGATAACGTTAAGGACATCACGTCCTGTGATTATTCTATAAATATTGAGGACATAATGTTAAGGATTTGGAGTCCTTAACACGACTGTTGTTCCTAATATTAAGGACATAGTGTCTTGATTGTGCAAATTGTACTGAAAAAGATAAGGACACAATGTCCTTAACTTTTTTGCTGTTGTTCTGAATATTATGGACATAGTATCCTGGTTTTGCAAATTGTATTGAAAATGTTAAGGATAATAGGTTCTGAACTTAGACTAACAAGCTCAAAAGTTAAGGACAATAGGTCTTGAACTTTGAGTTCCAAGTTCAAAAGTTAAGGACATGCAGTCCTTAACTTAGAGTTCCAAGTTCAAAAGTTAAGGACACTTGGTCCTGAACTTTGAGTTCCAATTTTAAAAGTTAAGGACACTTGGTCCTGAACTTTGAGTTCCAAGTTTAAAAGTTAAGGACATTTGGTCCTTAACTTAGAGTTCAAAGTTCAAAAGTTAAGGACACTTGATTCTGAACTTTGAGTTCCAAATTCAAAAGTTAAGGACAAACGGTCCTTAACTTTGAGTTCCAAGTTAAAAATTTAAGGACATGCAATCCTTAACTATGAGTTCCAAGTTCAAAAGTTAAGGACACTTGGCCCTGAACTTCAAGTTTCAAGTTCAAAAGTTAAGGACACTTGGTCCTTAACTTTGAGTTCCAAGTTCAAAAGTAAGGACACTTGGTCCTGAACTTTGAGTTCCAAGTTCAAAAGTTAAGGACACTTGGTCCTTAACTTTGAGTTCCAAGTTCAAAAGTTAAGGACACTTGGTCCTGAACTTTGAGTTCCAAGTTCAAAAGTTAAGGCCACTTGGTCCTGAACTTACAATTCATGTCCTTAATTTATACAAGGATTGCTCTCTATATATGTCTTGAATTTTCCATTCTCTTGACTTGCAGGATGGAAACAATATGTATTATAGTTGCTTTTAATGGTAGATGGACTGCAGACTATAAGTATCTTGATCATCATACAAAGCTTGTTCTAGGACCTGCAGTAATTCGATTTGAAAATTTCATTAAACATGTCTTTGAAGTTATTGGATTGGATAGAGACAAGTTTGAAGCAATGATATGGTTTGATATCAACCTGGGAATAAGCAAGGGAATGCTTGTATCCAAAGATTTAGATCTTCACACATGTATAGAGTTACTAAAAAGTCATTCACTCTTCAAAGGCTGTCGTTTCATTGTTGATGTTTCGGAAAGAGTTTTTGGTTCTACAAGCACCTTTGAACATGTCAACAGAGAAACTCAACATGACAATGAAAACAAATGCCAAGAGATAAGGAAAATAGATATGGTTGAAGCTCAACCAATAACTGAAGAAGTGCTTCAAACATTTGATTCTACTCAAGTGGAAGGACAAAGCATTATAGAGATTGACAACGAACAAGATTTGGGATTCAAGTCTTAGAGAGTGCACCGGTAATAGAAGAAGTTGCTAAAAAAACCTATACTCAACTAACTAGACGAAGCTCAAATTCGAAACAAAAAGAATCCCCAACTACGATATTAAGAGAAAATGCTTCGTTGGATGAAATAAAATTGGGATCAATAATTGACAAAAAGAAGAGTATAATTAACTGTTTTTCGAATATAGCAATTAAAGGACATTTTAAATTCAAGGTTGTTAGATCAAGCTCAATAAGATATTCGTTGAAATGAAATGATGATAGGTGTGGGTGGTGTGTGCGTGCTTTTAGAATTAAATATTCAACACTATTCAATATAGTAAAGATTGAGAAAAATCATGACTGCTCAGTTCACACTATGAAAGCTGATCAAAGGCATGCAACTTCAAAGTTGATTAGTGGTGTAACGATCCGGCCGGTCATTTTGATAATTAGCGCCCCGATCCCCTAATAAGTTCTTTCCCCCCGTTTTATTTTGCTTATGGGACTTGCCGGAGTGATTAGTTGTGGATTACGTAGAGTTTTGGGACACATAGTCCCTAAATATGAGTTTAAGCCTTAGAAATCATATTGTAGTTCGAACTATGTGAAAACGGATCCGGAATGGAATTTAGTCGACTCCGTTAGCTCCGTTGAGTGATTTCGGGGTTAGGAGCGTGCCCGGAATGTGTTTTTGAGGTCTGTAGTAGAGTTAGGCTTGAATTGGCGAAAGTTAAAATTTCGGCGATTCCGACCGATAGGTGAAATTTTGAGATCGGGTTCGGAATGGGATTCCGGAAGGGGCTTTAGGTATGCAGTGTCATTTGTGACTTGTGTGTCAAATGTTAGGTCATTCGGATTAGTTTTGACGTGTTTCGGCATCGTTTGTGGATTTTGAAAAAATGCCAAGTTCTTAGGCTTGAATTCATGTATAATTCTTATTTTTGGTGTTATGTGATGTAAATTGAAGGCTCGGCTAAGTTCAAATGAGGTATTAGGACTTGTTGGTAGGTTTGGTTGAGGTCCCAGGGGTCTCGAGCGTGTTTCGGATGCTCAACGGGCTAATTTTGGACTTGGAGGATATCAGATTTTTGCCGGTGCTTGTTTCCTTCTATGCGATCACGTGAAGGGAGCCGCGATCGCGAAGGATAAACTAGGCCAGGGGAAAATCATTTCTTCGTGTTCGCGTGAGGGTTTATGCGAACGCGTAGGTGTGGCAGAGGTTGAATCGCGAACGCGTGGGCTAGATCGCGTTCACGTAGAAGAAATAAGGCAGCAGTGGGATAAAGCATTTCTCTACGCGGTCGCGTGAAGTCGACCGCGATCGCGTAGGTCTAAGAGGAGTAAGGCATCGTGTTCGCGTAGGGGTTCACACGTTCGCGTAGTGTAAATTTGAGGCGCGTGTTGTTGTTCTTCGCGATCGCGTACAAGGAAAATATGGGCAGAAACAAAAAGACCCAAAATCGAGGGTTTAAGCCATTTTTCAAATTTTGAAGTTGAGAGCTCGGTATTAGGAAACTCTTGGAGGGATTTTCACTTGGCTGGTTGGGTAAGTGATTCTTACTCGGTTTTGATTAATTTCAACTGGTCCATGCTTAGTTTTCATCATTTAATTTCGAAATTGGGGTGAAAAATTGGAAAATTTTGAGAAACGTTCCTAGGCCGCGTTTTTGGGTTTTGATCGAGATTTTGATATCAATTTCGAGTAAATTTGGTAAGGTTAGACTCGTGAGTGAATGGGTGTTCGGCATTTGTAATTTTTACCCGATTCCGAGACGTGGGCCCGGGGAAATCTTGGGGCGATTTTTCCTAATTTCGTGTATTAGCTTCGAATTAATTAGTTATATTAGCTACTTGAAGTTATATTTACATTATGCAATTGAATTGAATAGATTTGGGCCATTTGGAGTCGGGTACTCGTGGCAAGAACGTGATTTCGAGTTGGTTGTGTAGTCGAGGTAAGTGACTTGCCTAACTCTGCGTTAGGGACTTCCCCTTAGGTTGTCTTGACATTTAATTTTTGTGTGGGCGCCGTGTACGTGAGGTGACGAGTACGTACACGGGCCATTGTTGCTAAAATTCCTTTTTCCCTTGAAAATTTGTAAATTATTTCTCTTCTATTACATTTCTTAATGAGTTAATTGTTTAGCTTAGATTAGGAAAAGTATGCCTACCTGTTTAGTATTAAATTTGCCTATCTGATACTCTGTGCGCCATGTTTAGTTAGTTTATTGCAATTCCCTAATTGTGATTTGTTGAACTCTTTAAATTGATGCATTATCTGACATTCATTTTGCATCGCATATTCAAATTGGGGACTACAGATGTACTCTGGGAGATCCCCCTTGTAATGCATATTTATTTTGGGGGACTACAAACGTATTCTGGGAGATCTCCCTTATACTGCATATTTATTTTGGGGACTACGGACGTATTTCGGGAGATCCCCCCTGTACTGCATATTTATTTTGGGGACTACAGACGTATTCTGGGAGATCCTCCCCCCTGTACTGCATATTTATTTTGGAACTACGGGACGGTATCCCGGGAGATTCCACATTGTGATACATTGTGCTGAGCCGAGGGAACTCTTTACTGTTCTATTTTAGATTATTTCTTTTTAACTGCTTACGGTAGAAATTACTTATCTTTAAGACTGTTTTAAACTTTATTATTTATAAATCCAATAGAGCCTTAACCTGACCTCGTCACTACTTGACTAGGCTTAGGCTTGGCACTTACTGGGTACCAATTGTGGTGTACTCATGCCCTTTCCTGCACATGTTTTTTGGGTGCAGATCTAGGTACGTGTTATCCTTCGCGTGGCTAGTCGTTGCAGCTAATACCAGGAGACCGTAAGGTATTTCTGACGCGTCCGCAGAATCCTCCGAGTCACCTTCCATTCTGACTTACATAGAGATTTTCTATGTATTTTCTTTCCAGTTTTGTTTTAGAGCTACTGTAGTATAGAAGCTTGTGACTAGTTGTGACAATCCGGGTCTTGGGGGTTTATATTTGTACATGCCGAGCGACGTTGTTATTTTATTTAGATTTCACCTTTCCTGTCTTTATTTTATCGCATTTTAATTAAGTCTTATTCGCGAATTTAGGCTTACCTAGTCGTAGATACTAGGTGCAGGCACGATACCTTTTGGAGGGTAAATCGGGTCATGACAAGTTGCTATCAGAGCGTCTAGGTTCATAGGAGTCACAAGTCACAAGACCGTTTATTAGAGTCTCGAGGATCGGTACGAAGACGTCCGTATCTATCTTCGGGAGGCTATGTAACTGTTAAGAACAATCATATTCTATGAAATTCCTTGTCGTGCGAGCTATTGACATCAAATTTCTAAAACTCTATTCTATTATTTCCCACAGATGGTGAGGACCCGTACCGGGAGGACTTACGATTAGGCACCCAAGAACCCAGCAAGAGCCGCCAGAGGCAGGGGTAGGGGTAGAGGAAGAGCACACGGTGCAGCCCGAGCACCTGCGAGAGCAGCGACAGAGGAGCCCACAGCAGCTCCAGCTGGAGGGCCGGTTTAGGAGGTCCCTATTGCTACTCCAGTCCTCCAGGAGATTTTGGCTCAATTCATGAGCATATTCAGCACTCTGACTCAGGCTGGGCTACTCCCGATAGCTCCAACCACATCTCATGCCGGGGGAGGGGCACAGACTCCCGCAACTCGAACTCTAAGTAGAGGGTCCATGTTGAGCAGGACCCAGAGTACATTCCTATGCCCCCCAGTGGCTCCAGCTCAGCATGATGCTAGGGTAGTTTCTTCTGAGCCAGAGCAACTCCGACTTGAGAGGTACAAGAAGTACCACCCACCTATTTTCAACGGACTAGCTTCAGATGACGCTCTGGGTTTTCTTGAGAAGTGTCATTGTATTCTCCGCACTATGGGCATTGTGGAGACAAGTGGGGTTTATTTTACCGCTTTCTAGCTGAGGGGAGCGACTTATCGGTGGTGGCGTGCCTATGAGCTGAATAGTCCGGATGAGGCATCTTCACTCACTTGGACTCAGTTCTCAGAGATGTTTTTGCGTGAGTATGTTCCTCAGAGCCTCTGGGATGCTTGGCATGCAGAGTTCGAGCAGTTACGCTAGGGTACTATGACTATGTCGGAGTATGTAGTCCGTTTTAGTGACTTGGCTCGTCATGCACCGGCTTTGGTTGCCACGTTCAGAGAGAGGGTTCGACGCTTCATTAAGGGACTCCATCCTTGTATTCGGACCAGTATGGCCAGAGAGCTGGAGATGGATATCACTTACCAGCAGGCGGTAAGTATTTCTCGGAGGATAAAGGGCATGTTTTCTCGGGATAGAGAGGAGAGGGAGGCCAAGAGGTCTCGAGAGACTGATCATTATTCAGAAGCTCGTGCGCCAACAACACGCTATGGTAGGGGTTTTGTGAATCGCCCTGTTCATTCAGCTCTTCCAGCAGCCAGTGGTATTCCAGCTCCTCCTAGACCTTAGGAGCCTTATTATGCACCACCACTATCTAGTATGCCTCCTGCTCGAGGTGCTATTACCGACCAGCCCAGCAGGCCAGTTTAGGGCCAGTCTTAGCCGCAGCGTCCTCCGAGGGGTTGTTTTGAGTGTGGTGACCCTCGTCACATGTTTAGAGATTTCCCCAGAGTTAGTAGGGGTGCATCATCTCAGACTTATCAGGCTCCACGTGCTCCACTGAGACCTCCGGCTATTCTTCCAGCTCTAGCTACTACTCCACTTCCTCAGACGAGCGGTCTGCTTATGGGACTTGCCGGGGTGATTAGTTGTGGATTCCGGAGAGTTTTGGGACACATAGTCCCTAAATATGAGTTTAAGCCTTAGAAATCGGACCGTAGTTGGAATTGTGTGAAGAAGGATCCAGAATGGAATTCCTTCAACTCTGTTAGCTCCGTTGAGTTATTTTGGGGTTAGGAGCGTGTCTGAAATATGTTTTCGAGGTCGGTAATAGAGTTAGGCTTGAATTGGCGAAAGTTAGAATTTCGACAATTCCGGTCGATAGGTGAAATTTTGAGATCGGGTTCGGAATGGGACTCTGGAAGTCTTTGTAGGTCTTTAGTGTCATTCGTGACCTGTGTGTGAAATTTGAGGTCATTCAGATTAGTTTTGACGTGTTTCAGCATCGTTTGTGGATTTTGGAAAAATGCCAAGTTCTTAGGCTTGAATTCATGTATAATTCTTGTTTTTGGTGTTATGTGATGTGGTTTGAAGGCTCGGCTAAGTTCAAATGAGGTATTAAGACTGGTTGGTAGGTTTGGTTGAGGTCCCGGGGGCCTCGGATGTGTTTCGGATGCTCAACGGGCGAATTTTGGACTTAGAGGATATCAGATTTTTGCTGGTGCTGGTTTCCTTCTATGCGATCGCGTGAAGGGAGACGCGATCGCGAAGGCTAAACTGGTCCAGGGGAAAATTTGTTCTTCACGTTCGCGTGAGGGTGTATGCGAACGCGTAGGTGTGGAAGAGGTTGAACTGCGAACGCGTGGGCTAGGCCGCATTCGCGTAGAAGAAATAAAGCAGCAGTGGGCTAAAGCATTTCTCTACGCGGTCGCGTAAAGTCAACTGCGATCGCGTAGTCTAAGAGGAGTAAGGCATCGTGTTCGCGTAGGGGTTCACGTGTTCGTGTAGTGTAAATTTGAGGCGCGTGCTCTTGTTCTTCGCGACCGCGTCTGGCCTTCGCGATCGCATACAAGGAAAATCTAGGCAGAAACAAAAAGACTCAAAATCGAGGGTTTAAGCCATTTTTCAAAATTTGAAGTTGAGAGCTCGATATTAGGCGATTCTTGGAGGGATTTTCACTTGGGTATTTGGGTTAAGTAATTCTTACTCGGTTTTGATTAATTTCCACTAATCCATATTTAGTTTCATCATTTAATTTCGAAATAGGGGTGAAATTTTGGGAAAATTTGAGAAAAGTTCCTAGGCCAAGTTTTTGAATTTTGATTGAGATTTTGGTATCGGATTCGAGTAAATTTGGTATGGTTAGACTCGTGAGTGAATGGGTGTTCGAAATTTGTAATTTTTACCCGATTCCGAGACGTGGGCCCGAGGGACTTTTTGGGGTGATTTTTCCTAATTTCGCATATTAGCTTCGAATTAATTAGTTAGATTAGCTACTTGAAGTTATATTTACATTATGCAATTGAATTGAATAGATTTGGTTCATTTGGAGTCGGGTACTCGTGGCAAGAACGTGATTTCGAGTTGAGTTGAGTAGTCGAGGTAAGTGGATTGCTGTAACGACCCGGCCGATCGTTTCGTGAGATTAGCCTCGTTTCCCCTGTTTCAGCTTTATGATATGTTATTTAACCTATTCTTGATGTGTGGGGTCGATTGGTTCGGGTTCGGAGTGGTCGTGGTAAGAATTGAGACACTTAGTATGTTAAATTGGCTTAATAGTTGGAAAAGTCAACCGGGAGTTGATTTATCGGTAAACGACCCCGGAATGTAGATTTTATGGCTCAGATAACTTCGTTAGGTTAGTTGGGACTTAGGAGTGTGCTCGGAATGTGGTTTTGAGGTCCAGAGTAGAATTAGGCTTGAATTGGTGAAATTAAGTTTTTCGCAATTTCTGGTCTGCAGAGGAAAATTAGCTATCGCGGTCGGAATGGATTTCCGAAAGTTGGAACAGGTTCGTAGTGTCATTTTGGACGTGTGTGAAAATTTTCAGGTCATTCTCATGAGGTTTGGTTAGTTTAGGGATCGTTAGTGATTTTCGGGAGTTTGAAGATCCTTAGGCTTGAATCATGGGTTGATTTGATGTTTTGATGTCATTTTGGGTGTTCTGAGGGTTCGACTAAGTCCGGGTGATCATTTATGACTTACTGGTACTTTTGGTTGGGGCCTTGAGGGGCTCGGGGTGATTTCGGATGGCCATCGGGGAGTTTTGGAAATTTTAGAGGTTGTTGGTGTGAAGCCTTCTAGTGTTTCCGCACCTGCGGATAGGGGACCGCAGGTGCGAGCTCGCAGAAGCGGACTAGGGGTCGCAGATGCGGAATTTGTTGGGTTGGTGAAGGACCGCAGATGCGGAGGTTGGGCTGCACCTGCGGAGTCATAGGTGCGGTAGTGTGATCGCAGGTGCGAGTTTTGGCCTTTAAGTGGATTCTCGCAGGTGTGCACCGGGGACCGCTGGTGCGGTCATCGTTGGGTAGAGCATATAAATAGGACCCTTAACGAATTTTGGTCATCTTTCCACCATTTTTACACGGGTTTGAAGCTTTTTGAAGGGGTTTTGAAGAGGAAATTTGAGGGTTCTTCGTGGAGGTAAGACTTTTGGACTTAAAACTTGTTTATATGTGATTATTTGACTGATTGGGGGGGGGGGGGGGGGGGGGGGGGGGATTGTGGAAATTAGTGACAAAAATTGGGAAATTAGGGCTTGTAATTGGAGACTTTAAATTGAGAATTTAAGGGGTCATTTGAGGTCCGACTTTGATGTTCTTGGTATGCATAGACTCGTGGGAGGATGAGGATTCTTGTGATGTAATTTCTATCGGATTCCGAGACGTGATCCTGGGGGTCGGGTTTGGCCAATTTCGGGAGTTTTGGTTAATTTTGATAATTTTCGAATGGGTTTCGTTCCTTGGCATATAATAATGATATAAGTCTGAGTTTTGGTAAATTTGGAGCACTCGGAGGCTGATTCTAGAGGAAAAAGCATTAAGGGCTAGGATTTTAGCTGGTTTTGAGGTAAGTAACGTTTCCAAACTTGGTTCTGAGGGTTCGAAACCCCGAACTATATGATATATGACTATAATTAAGGTGACACACATGCCAAGTGACGGGCGTGGGGGCATGCACCGAGTGATTTGTGGCCTGGCTCATCCCATGGCACCGTCTTTTAGCTATTACGGATTGATATCCGCACTTGTATTAATGTAGTTAATGTGCACATGCTAAAAATCATGCTAAGTCAAATGCTAGGGCTTCACGCTGAAATGCTGAGACCTGAGTGGTCGTATATTACTGTCTCCTTATGTGTTTACTTGATTTCATATACTCAGTCCTGTCATAACATATCATTTCATGCTTCAATCTCGGAAATTGTTAATTTTATATGTTTATCATTGTTTTGGGCTAATTCATGCATCTGTGAGTTCATATGAGCGAGAGTGGAGAGTAATGACTGAGTGAGGCCGAGAGCCAGTTATTGAGACAGTTACGAGATTGGACTGCACACCCCATCGATACTCTGATCAAGCCTTCGTTGGCTTGATATAGCGTTTGGGCTAATAGAAGCCCCTCCGGAGTCTTTACACCCCAGTGAACACATTGATATTGAGGGATGGATCTTCCCTGGACATGGACCTTGTACGAAGTTGATATTATGTGAGGGTTGGATCGTCCCTCAACATGGGTCTTGTCCGAGTGTTGTATTCCGGAGATGGATCTTCTCTGTTGGGCTGGATTGGCCTTTTCCTCAATACTGTATGACTACGGTCACCGGTGTTCATGTACATTCCGGGATGGATCTTCCCTGGGCCTGAGAGCCATATCTGGTACTGAGTGGACTTCTGTGCGAGGGTTGTGAGCATTGTGTGCATCTCTACACTGGTTTCATAGTTATATTGGCATGTAGAGTATACTGGTCATACTTGGCATGTTTTGTTCATTTTCGGATAAACTGTGAACATGTCTAATTTCTGTACGCTGTTTATTGTAATTTCTGAGGCTTAGTTCGTCACTACCTCTCAACCCATAGTTTGGGTTCGTTACTTCTGAGTTGGTATACTCACGTTACCCCCTACACCTTGTGTGCAAATCCAGGTTCATCGAGGCCCGGTAGCAGTGGTTGATTGGCTGTCAGAGTTCCCTGTAGTCTTCGAGGTAGCAACAGGCGATCGCAACCTCGATTTCTCCTTCTTTATCTTCCTATTGTATTTCGTTTTCTCCAGACATTTTTATGTCAACTTTACATTTCGACATTGTATTTATAGTAGCTCGTGGCTTTATGATACTTGATCTGGGATTGGATTTTAAATTGTGTTTTAAAGATGTTAGACTTTCGAATGGATTATTAACGATACTTTTGATTATGAATTTATAAATTTTCGGAAAAATAAACTTTGATTTAACGAAATATGTGGCTTGCTTGATTCCATGACAGGCGCCATCACGACTAAGTGTTTGGGGTCATGACACTTGCCTAAATCAGCATTGGGGACTTCCCCTTAGGTTGTCTTGACATTTGATTGTTGTGTGGGCGCCGTGTACATGAGGTGACGAGTACGTACACAGACCATTGTTGCTAAAATTCCTTTTTTCCCTCGAAAATTTGTAAATTATTTCTCTTCTATTACATTGCTTAATGTGTTAATTGTTTAGCTTAGATTAGGAAAAACATGCCTACTTGTTTAGTATTAAATTTGCTTATCTGACACTCTGTGCGCCATGTTTAGTTAGTTTATGTGATTATCCAAATGGTCATCTTGTGTAATTTAAGCTATATATGTGTTTCGAGACTCCGAGAGCCTCCGTTAGTCTCGCCTCGATATGCGTGCGCAGCCCGGGCGTGTAGCCGGAGAGCTATTATGTGAAAATTTGATGAAAATGAGTTTTGATAATTAATAAATGAATATAGTTGAC
>ML291012.1:14494-58907 GCA_005239495.1 Nicotiana undulata | reverse complement strand
ACTGCATTTTTCTCATGACTTCATCAATAACCTCTCAACCAAGAACCCAACAAGAATATCAAATGCATTTATTCCATAAAACAATACCAAACCTCTCAGCCATATTTATATCACGAGGAAATCAGTTCAAACAACCAACTCTTTCTAAATAGTCACAACAATACTAACAATAATTCAACAAGGTCAAATAGTCATAGAAACAATAATGAACATGTAACAGGTAAGACAATAATCAAATAAGTGGGGAACGGGAAAGGGGATCATATTTTAGCAAACGTTTTGGGTGGTGCATAGATACTCGTCACCACACCTATACACCACGCCCATGCAATTCACATAACAAACAAGTTAGGAGTCATATTCCCTCAAGCTAAAGTTAGGCATAACACTTACCTCAATTCTGCAGGCCACTCACTGCTCAATTATTGCTTTCCCTTTTGAATTCACCTCTAACTTGCTCGAATCTAATCAAAATTAACTTAATATCATTAACTAATGCTAAAGAAACTAACTTTATTGAAAATATAATTTTTCCTAAGCTTTTCTAAAAAAAAAAGTGAAAACCCGACCCCGGGCCCGCTTGGTCTAAACTCGGGGTTCGGACCAATTTACGATTACCCATTCACCCACGAACCCAAATATGCTATTAGTTTTGAAATCCGACCTTAATTTGATATAAAAAATTAATTTTTACAAAACTCCCTAATTCTACCCAAATCCTAGATTTTTACCATGAAAATTCTTTGCTTTTGCTTTAAAAGTGATGCAAAATAGTAAGGAATTGAAAGAACAAAGTTTGGAATTGATTACCTATGACTTGGGGATGAAGGTTGTTGAAGAAAATCATTTTTAGGGCTGCAAACCTCGAAATTTTGGTGAAGAAGAAGGTCTGCCCGATTTTTAAAGGATATTTATAATAGCTGGGCTGGGCAACTGTGCGATCACGGTTAATTTAATGCAATCGTACAGGGTAAGGAGATACTTGGTTGTGTGATCGCGGGGGTGGGGGTATGTTCGCACAGAATAGGGGACTGGGGGCAGTGTGTTAGCGGGTGGGGCCGTGCGGTCTCACAGTGTATTGGATTTCCCTCGCCCATGCCAATCTTTGCACTGTGCGTTCGCATGGGGGACACTGCGTTCGCACAGCAGGGCCTGGACTGTGCTCCGCGCTCGCAGGCTTATTGGTGCGATCGCACAGGGTTCCAAACAGAGCCTCCAACTTTACTTTGTGCGATCGCGGACTTGCTTATGCGATCGCACAAAACAAAATACCTGGACACCAGCAATGAAAAATCAACATTTATTTTTAAGTGAAAAACACCTCGTAGCCTATCCGAAACTCACCCGAGCCCTCGGGGCTCCAAACAAATCATGCAGACAAGTCTAAAAATATCATACGGACTTGCTTATGCGGTAAAATTATGAAAATAACATGTAAATCTATGAATTAAACCTCAAAACTCATCATTTTTATCAAAAACTCTTTAAGTTCATAATTCCTCAACCGGATGTCCGAATCACGTCAAACGAACTCCACCAAATTTCACAGTTAACCTTTAAATATCATAACAAAGTTGTACCGGATTTCGGAACCAAAATACGTACCCTATGCCAATGATTTTTAGTCTTTTTATGGTTATTTTGCATGGAACAGAGTCTAATTTTATAAAATGACCCCTTGGGTCATCACATAGCCGTCCAGCGTCCGCAACTTCTCCATTTTTCTTCCTACATTTAGTATTTAGTATTTTGTTCTGATCAGTTGATTCCAGTTCTGGAAAACGGTTTTAGACAATTAGATCATATTATTCTTTGTTGAAAAAAGCATAGGGAAATTTATACTTATTATGCTGGTCATTAATGATTTTGAGAAATGTTATTAAAAGTAATGTGATAGTGGCTAGCCTAGTTCTCCGATAGGCGCCATCACGACATGTTAGAATTTGGGGTCGTGACAGAATTACTATTTAATTTTAAAAAAATATTTCTCAACCTTTTAAGTTAATTTTCGAATCAGTAACTGTGACCCAAATATTAGTTCAACAAAACAAATCCATTTGGATGGTGAAAATTATATTTTTAACAAGCTTAAACATGTGCGTTTAAATTTCGAATTTGATTTTGTTAGAAATTTAGAGTGGGTATTATTTAGACTTGTTAGAGATAGTATAAGGAGGTTGTACATAAAATTTGAAGTCATTTAATGGAGATTTGGATTGGTTTTAAACAAGAATTGCAATTGAAAATTGTGGAAGAAGTTCGTCTACAGACGCTTGTATAAAGGTGTATAATATTGTATAATAGTGTATAAGATGTGTTTATACACCCATATACACTATTATACATGATAATACAAAAAACTGACTTTGTCTTCTTCCTTGCGTCTTTTCTAAAATTTAACTCAAATCTTGCTCAAATCTACTCCAAATCACTTCAAATTTAACTTTTGAACTCCTTTTGATATTTTCAATCAATCGGAATAACACCCAATCCAAAATAACTAATAAACTCAAAAAATCGTATTTTCGAAAGCAAAACTTTGAATGGCCTTCAATGGTGGACTTCTACTCTTCAATTTTCTTACATTGCAACAAGGTGACACGGGGTAAGAAGCGGCAATGGCGGACGACTTGTTGAAGCATATGTAAAAGAAGTGAGAAGAAGAGAGAGTTAAATCAATAGTTGTGAGAACACATATTTAACTTCATAGCTTTTAGAAGCAATGGTTGCAAGAACACACGTTTTAAATTTGCTAGTACAATATGGGCTAGGTTGGGTAAAACCTAAAAACATTAATGGATTGTGGGATTGATCACTATTGAGTTTTATGCTACTGATAAATAGATTGCCGATATCTTTACAAAAGCACTGAGTAGAGAGTATTTGAAAGGAACAAGTTACTATTAGGGATGATTAAGATCACCTGATTGAACCAGTTCAGAATGTACATGAAAAAAGAAGAAGGAAAACTAAAACAATTGGCTAGAAAATCAGGAATTTGTGTAAATAATTAGGTTAACGATTGCTCGGTCTCATACTGTAAAAAGTATACTCTTATGCCATGTTTTGATATGACTCACTGATCACAAATGAAATTTTTTCTATCTTTGCAAATTGATGCTTGATCAAGAGGATTATGAAATGATGAACCTGGTTCATCGTGTTGGTTCATCTGAAAGGCGAGGTATGTGTTCTACACTTTGCACACTTTAAAATAATAATAATTAAATCATGAGCATAACTCTGTCCAAACTCAAAATCTTTTCAAAACCTATCCATTTGACTTTGAACCAGTTCTGTTTCAACAAGAATCCTCACCAAATTGAAATACCTAGATTCTAGGGAAGCCTTAACCGTCATTCAAAACTAAAAGTTAATTCAAGACATCCCCTCCCTTTCAGAACCATTCCCAAATTTTCCGATGACTCTTTCAAGTCGGTGACGGAGGGGGAAGAAACTTGGTCTTCTGATTCTGAACATGTAGCTTCTGTACCAAAACTTTCTTCTGAGGTCATTTATGAGGTCGCTGAAAACTTAGAAAATAGGTTCATACTGGTTGGCTATGTGGTAGATGTGGAAATGCCTGAGACAAGAAGGAGAGAAGGTAAAAATAAAATTGAAAAAGAAAAAGAGAGAGATGGAGTAAGGAGTGAAGAGAGGGGAATAGGGCAAGAATTTGTAAAAATGACAATTTGTGGAGCTGAACCAGAAAAGGAGGAAGAAAGTAGCAAGAACGCAGGGGAAGTGAATCAGGAGAAGCGGCTGAAGCGTTAGTAAATTTAGGAAAGCACACAGATGAACCTGGTTCATCTACTGAGGAAACCCTGGCAGATCTGCTGAAAATGTTAGGCAATAATTACAATCCAAAGAAGAAAATAACTCCTAAAGCTCAAACGTCTGGAACAGTAAGAGAAAGTAAGAAAAGAAAAACTGCTCCTTCTGAGACTTCTAATAATTCTCTTCCAAGAGGAAGAACTACAAGGAGCAAGGTAAAGCAAAGTGAGGACGAGTTAAGAGAGCTTTAGAGGAGAGTAAGAAGAAAAGAGTGAAAAAAGGGAAAGAAAAGGTTGTTTAGCCTATTGAGGCTGTTGAAGTGGATGAGATGGACCTGGTCCATCAAGGTGAAAAAGTGGCAGAGGTAGAGGTTCAGACCCCTAAGCTCAAGAAAGCTAAGACTTGGAAGTCTTCATCTGTTTCTAAGTCTGCTGAACCATCTATCTTGGCTAAATGAACCAGGTCTGCAGTTTTTCCAAGCCTTAATTTCTTAGCCCTGCCTAGAACTTTCAGTGACCCAGATTCAGATTTTTTTTTGTTGCTCATGTTTTAACTATTTTTGTTTTATTTTGTGGATTGTGGAAGAATCATATTCGCTCTATCAATGAAATATGATGCTTTTTGCTCTGAATCAGTATCTCTAATTTTTGATAGTTTGAATTCTTAGTTGATTATTGATGATTAATCCATGATTGCATATGCAGTTGCCCAAATGGCCATGAGTAAGTGTTAAAAATCTGGGATTCACACAATTTGTTTTGCAACTTTTCGATGATGCCAAAAGGGGGAAGATAGGTTGTGCTCTGAACATGTGATATTTATAACCTAATGAACTTGGTTCTTTATGATAAATGCTTAATACTCTTATATATATGTCACTGTTGGACTAAGCTGAAACAGGCCTGAAGCACAAAGTTTGTCATCATCAAAAATGGGGAATTTGTTGGCCCAAGAAAGGAAATAGTTTTGAAGATTGACAAAGGAACTCCGAGATGAACCAGGTCCATCACAAGTGACATAGACCAGCAGAGTTAAAGGCACATGAGATGCACATGCATGGGTTAACTGTGTTCTGGTAAAATTGAGATATCTTCTGTCGAAAAGATTGCAAAAACGAAATTGCAGAAGGACTCCTTATTCAAGAAGAACAGAATCAAAGATAAGGAAGGATTTAGGAGTTGAGTTTGACTAGAACTCTTTCACTATGGAAGAGTTGGATTAGGATTCTAGTAAATTCCTTATCTACTAACTTCTATAAATAGCATATTGTTCTTATGATATGGAGACGCACAAAAGCAGAAATTTATCAAGAATTGAGAGCAAAATTCGTGAAGAAATTTTGCAAGCAGTTCGAGCCAAATTGGAGAGTGCGAATCTAGAGCTACAGATCAACTAGAAGAACCAGTATCATCGTTGATGTATTGAGTCTAGTTGATTGTAGTAAGTGTTTCAATATTGTATCTTTTCAACTTTCACAGAAGCAATTGTTGATACAAAGAGGATTAGAGTTAGTCCTAGGATTACAAAAGAGTTTAGTTTGTAATTCCGTTTGGCTCAGAGTTTTAGTGAAGAGTTTGAGAAAATCCTACTGAGGTGTAGGTCGTGGTTTTTTCACCTTTTGAGCCATGTGTTTTCCACGTAAAAATCTCTGTGTTTTTACTTTACTGCTTTTATTATTCCGCAAACAACAGTAGTTGGAACACCAAGAAGAACCAGGTTCTTCCAATTAGAGAGCACTCGGAAAATTTGGGTACTTCACAATTAATTTATATAATTGTGTGGTATTGACGTCTAAAACAACAGCCTTCACTTTAAGTTCTTTACTAGCTCTTTGACCCATGAGGTTAATTGAATGACTCCCTACTTTCTTAAGTCTTGACTCCTCCTGAGTAAGCATACTGGACAATTCACTAACATTCCACTTATCCTAAATAGTGTTATAGTTAATTTGAAAAGGTCCATACTCATGAGGTAACGAGTTCAGAATAAACTGAACGAAGAAGGATTCATCCACTTTCATCCCCATGGTCTGAAGTCTTGCTGCAATGTTAGTCATTTCAATTATATGGTTTTTCATACTACGCGACCCATCAAACTTCATGGTCGTGAGTTCATCCATTAGTGTACCAGCGAGAGACTTATCTGCAAAACGAAAACGTTCTTTCACAAACTTCAGGTATTCCCTGGCACTTTCTGTTTGTGAAATAATACTCTTAAATGTTGTTGGCAGTACTCATTCGCATAAACATAAGGCTCAACATGTTAGAGAATTCCCATGTTTTATGGAAAGACTTATCATCCGCACTGCTCGTATCAGTAATGGCTTACATGTAAGTGGAACTGTACTTGTTCATGCCATTCAGAGAAGTTCAATCCATTGAACACAGTATCATACGAAGCATGTGAATGAAGAGGAATGACTGCAAAATAGATAATACATGCTCACAAATCAATATGGATTCAGTAAAATAATAAAAGCATATCGCAATTTTTCTTTGGGTAAATACTACGACACACTATCATAATTCATATGCCATTTAGTCTTTACTAGGTAATTAAATATTTTAACCAAACATATATGATATCTTTGGACAGACAATATATATTTGACTAAAGAATATTAATTTTCCTCATCATATCCACTATTCAAAGAATAATTGATTCACTTTTGGGTAAATCCTTAAGTTCTAGCAATAGTGGAGATTAATTTATCCACTAATTTATAATTACAGGCATTTCATTAATTTCATGGAAAAACTATAATTTTATGTATGCATACTTTTGATAAACATACTAGTTTGGCCACTAACAAACTAAATAAACATAAATGCACACATAAAATAAGCATCAGGAAATTTTATGCATGTGAATATTTTAAACAATCTAGTTTGATCACTTTGGTGACTAACAAACTATGTGAACATCAATACATGCATAAAATATAAATATTATGCATGTGTATGTTTTTAAACATTCTTGTTTGATCACTTTGGTGAATAACAAACTATATAAGTATAATCACATGCATGAAATAAAATAATAATAAATGAACTTACTAACTTAATTGTCCAACTACTTTAAACAGAACCGAAACAAATTGCTTTATAGCCAAGTAAAACAATAAGGAGTCTAATTCTAATAACTCATGTCATAATTAACTTAAAAACCTTTCATAATAGGCTTAAAACGGTGGGATGAAAAATCTGTATAACATCCACCGAAAAACTTAACCATAAACATGTATCAAACTTTAAATGGCTACTAAATCAAGATCATTACTTCATTGATAATATTGTGGAGTAATTAGTTCCACAATTTGGACATCAACTACTACGGTTATAAGGCTGGCGCAATGCTAAATAGCCGCCCAAGACCTAAACTAATAGATCTTCTGTCGTGTTCGTTCTCAAATTAAAATAATCAGATTCGAAAATATTACATATCCTATTAGAACAGTACGCATCAACATAATGATATAATCTTTCTTTTACGAAGATTATCAGTGCAAATATCTATGCTCTAATACCATATGTAAACGTAAATTTAATTTATACTAGGATCTTGAGCATGATAATCTTACATTTCGTTATAGAAAACATACCTAAATCGTAAGTCATTATCATTGTTTGACCAAAAAGTTTTAAACCTTTTTCTTAAATTAATTTAATAAGAAGCTAGAGAGTGAATCTTAGCCAAAGATAATTAATTCTGGATCAAAAGTCACAAATAGGGGTAAACCAATATAGCTAAATTTAGAAGCTGGTTATAGTCTCGATTGAATTCCACAATATAATAAAAGACGACAATTTGCATAATATCAAATGGTAACGAAAAATAAACAAAGGAAAGGATTCACCCAATCTTGGGCGAGACAAATCTCCATTTTCTTGATAAAGTTGAATTACATATGACTACTCAGATTCTAAGCATTTTCTCTCTTTTGGTGCGGGACCTGAGGTGATGGATCCTCATCCTTTTGAGAGAGGTGTGTGTGTGTTTTGTACTAGCCCCCCTTTCATTAACATCTGTCGTTAACCAGAGTCCCCAATTCCTTAGAATATCCTGTACAATAATCCTTTAAAATGGCTAAGTGTCGAACTAGCCGTGCGGGCCTCCTGAGTGCTCGACCTTGGCCATAGCCGAACCAACTGCCGGTATATTTCTTCCTATACGTGACTTCAGCTTGATTGACCCCTGGTCGTTCTTCCTTAAGTAGGCTTGTTTTGATCAGATTTTGACCCATACAGTTAGTCCCTCCGCCTGTCGAGGTCATCTTTGGACAAGCTCGATGGGCGGACCCCGCCGGTTTGCGAGTTGAGAAATCTAAGCATCTTGGTCAATGGGTGGACCCCGTCGGTTTACGAGTTGAGAAATCTAAGCATCTTGGTCAAGGGGTGAACCCTTGATGGCGAGATGACGATGTGCCGCTTTGAGAGCCGAACCTGACCGTTACGTCAGTTTGAAATGACATCAATTTGTCATGCGTCATTATGGCGCAAGTTACCGATATGTTACGTCGTTTCCTGTGCCTCTTCCGTTCTAGAGTTAACATGGCGGCGTTTGGTTTTCCTGCTTAGGATGCCTGTTTTTATAAATAGAGAAGAGAATTTCTCGCTTGGGTTGCTGATTTTCCCAATCGTTCGAAAACCCCAAGATTTCCCTTCTCCTTCTTCAAATTCTTACATCTCCATCCTTTTTCTTTTAGAGTTTCCTGCCATTGTTGCCCGCTTATCCTCAGCACTTCTCACCTGCCCAATCAAAGAAGAAATGGCTAGTGCATCCTCTAAATCCGATAGAGCTACCAGTGGCGTTGCGTCGGAAACTGATATACCCTCTCATGAAGAAGGAATAGCCATGGATGTCACGACCCGAAATCCCACCTTCAGGCCGTGATGACGTCTAACGTTGAACCCGCTAGACAACATTCTTCCAAAATTTCCCAACATTCTTCCAAAATTTCCAAAATTCGACCCCGGGCTCGCTTGGTCAAATCACGAGGTTCGGACCAAAACCCGATCACCCATTCCCCCACGAGCCCAAATATATAATTTGTTTTGAAATCCGACCCCAAAACGAGGTTGAATTCCTGAAAATTCGAAATGCCCTAACTCTACTCAAAATCCTAATTTCTACCTTTAATTTCATGTTTTGGCCCAAAATCTAGTGGGTGATTAAGAAAATTGGAAAGAAACAAGTTAAAGATCACTTACCTAGGAGGTTATGGTGGGAAAATAACTTGAAAATCGTCTATGGGGTTTGGAGAAGAAGAGGGTTATGAGTTTTGGGTGAAATCCCGTTTTGGTTCTGTTTTTAGGCTTTTAAAATAACTGGGTAAATTAACCCTGTGCGTTCGCAGCAAAAGACCCGCGTTCGCACAGTTTTCCCTCACATACTCTCCGTGATCGCGTGCACAGAGGTGCGACCGCACTGTGCACAGGCTACCCAACTCCCAGGCCAATGCTATTATTGTGCGTTCGCGGCCCTACCCCCGCATTCGCACAGTAAACTCCAATTAACCTTCCGCGTTCGCACCCAGCTAGGTGCGTTCGCGCAGCACTACCCAACCCCCTCCCCAGGTTACTCTGTGCATTCGCATGAGTTCTAATGCGTTCGCACAGTACTAATTTCCCTACACCAGAAACAACAATAAGACATCAGATTTTTCAACACTTTTGCACTCCGACACCTACCCGAAACTCACCCGAGCCCTCGGGGATCATACCAAATATACACACGACTTCAAAATTATCCTATGGACTTATACGAGTAATCAAAACACCAAAATAACATCGTAAACACTGAATTAAGCCTCAAAATCTATAAAAATTCTCAAAACTTCATTAACTCCCAAATTTTTTATTTTTAGTCCGAATCACGTCAAACTAAGTTTGTTTCTTACCAAATTTCACAGATAACTCACATAAGACATATTTAACCTGTTCCGGGCTCCAGAACCATAATACGGGCCCGTTATCACAGGTTTCACATAAATTCTCATTTTAAAAAACCTTTATATTTTTCAGAAAATAATTTTCTTTAAAAATTCATTTCTCGGACTTGGGACCTCGGAATTCGATTCGGGCATACGCCCAAGTCCCATATTTTCCTACGGACTCTCCGGGACCGTAAAGCACGGGTTCGGTCCGTTTACCAATAATTTTGACCAAAGTCAACTATATTCAATTAATTATTATAAATTCAATATTTTATCAATTTTTCACATAAAGGCTTCCTGGCTACGCGTCCGAGCTACG
This sequence comes from Nicotiana undulata, assembly GCA_005239495.1. Lineage (NCBI taxonomy): Eukaryota > Viridiplantae > Streptophyta > Magnoliopsida > Solanales > Solanaceae > Nicotiana > Nicotiana undulata. The sequence continues at coordinate 48,879 of ML291012.1, read as the reverse complement.
CACGCACATCGAGGTGAGATTAGAGGAGGCTCTTAGGGCTTCGGAACATAGATTAGTTAAAATTATGCGGGATAACCTTTCGGGTCATCACAATGGCGGAAGATGAGAATTTCCCCACCTTGGATAAGATAATTCCACGTTCGGGGAAGACCAGGACTGGTTTAAAGAACTTTTCTGATGACGAGCCTAAGCCTGTCATTTCAAAAATAGATGTTGCGACGCTTACTGCGCTTAAGGATGAATGGAGGATTCCTGACAATGTCGAACTTATTCCTGCGGGCAACGACGTCGTGAAGATACATCGCCCCGGGTATTGTGTGTTCTATGCGTACCCGTTTGTCATCGGTTACACACTTCTCCTTCCTTCCCTAGCGGAAGACTTTTGTCTCTATTATGGTGTGTGCCCGGCTCATCTCTCTCCGTATATATACAAACTCTTCCACATGCTCATCAAGTACGCAGAACTGGCTGGCCGGGGGAATTCTGTGATGACCCAAAAAGTCATCTTTCGTTTTATAAGTCAAAACTGTGTTCCGAGGCCTTGAAAATATCTTTTTGTCTCACCTTATTTACGTGCGCAGCCCGGACGTATATTTGGAAAGCTGTTATATGAAAAATTGAGAAAATGCTAATTTTGCCTTTAAAATTGAATTTAAGTTGACTTCGGTCAACATTTTGGATAAACGGACCCGGACCCGTAATTTGACAGTCCCGGAGGGTCCTTAGGAAAATATGGGTCTTGGGCGTATGTCCGAAATTGAATTCCGAGGTCCCAAGCCCGAAAATAAATTTTTGAATAAAATTGTTTAACTGAAATTATAAGAGTTTTTAGAAATTTGGCTATATTTGAAATTTATGGTATCGGGCCCGTATTTTCATTCCCGAGCCTGGTACAAGTTTAATATAGTATTTGAGTGGTGCCTGTAAAATTTGGTAAGAAACGGATGTCATATGACTTGATTCGGACCCGTTGTTGTAAAATTTGAAACTTTGATTTCCTATGATTTTGATGCTAAATTTGTTGTTTAAGCTGTTATTTTGGCGATTTAATCGCACGAGTAAGTCCGCAGGATGTTTTTTGGGTTGTGTACATGTTTGGTTTGGTAACTCACGCGAACGCGAAGAGAAAACAGGGAAGGGGACTGGGTTTATTCTATGTGAATGCATAGACCATGTCGCGAACGCGGAGCACTGGGTGCATGCTCTACGCGAACGCGTCTGGTCACAAGTGAACAAACATCCTTAGGTTGGGAACTGGGGGAGGGGATTGATACCTATGCGAATGCGGCCAAAGGCACGCGAAGGCCAGGGGGGAGTAAACCTACGCGAACGCGTGGGGTATCTCGTGAATGCGAAGGACAATAGGGCCAATGCTCCGCGAACGCGAAGAAGGTCTGTCCAGTGTTTTAAAATAGGAAAAGACCATATTTTAATATCTCCTTCCATAGAATCCGACCTTGGGCGATATTTGAAGAGGGATTTCATCATCAAATCATAGGTTTGTGTTCTTACTCATTTTCCATTAACAGCCATTAGATTTCTAGGCCTAAATCTTGTTCTTTAAGGGTAGAAATTACGGATTTTAGGAAAATTAGGGATTTTGCAAATTTGGGAATTTAGACGTCGATTTGGGGTCGGATTTCGAAACTAATTACATATTCGGGCTCGTGGGTGAATGGGTGATCGGGTTTTGGTCCGAACCTCGCGTTTTGACCAAGCGAGCCCGGGGTCGATTTTTTTCTTTTTGGGAAGAATGATAGAAAACCTATAATTAAGCATTGGGGTTGAATTATTTAGCATTTATTAATATTGTTAAGTTAAATATGTCTAAATACAGTTGAATTGCAGGCGAATTCGAAAGGGAAGGCGGTAATTGAGACTTGAGTTTGGTTGTGGAATTCGAGGTAAGTGTTTGGCTTAACATTAGCTTGAGGGAATAGGTATTGCGCCTTATTTGCTACGTGTTAGTGTCATGTTCAACGTATAGGTGTGGTGACGAGTATTTATACGTTGGCGTCAAGCATGCCTGTGAGTCGGATACTGTGATATATGTGATTTTTTATTAAGCATTACTTGAGTTTAACTTGATAATCATTCATGTTGGTGGAAATGCCTTGGTATTTATCATTGTTGAGTATTGGTTCCAGTTGAGAATTATTACGTGAAGTTAAGTAACTAAGTGAGATTGGTTATAGTTGTTTCCCTTTCTGGGACGATATGGTTTTTATTATTGGTTATATTGTTGATTTCCTTGTCGGATTGCTGTTATTGATTTGTTTGGGTGAGGAAGAGTGTTAAATCACGAAGGGTGATGTCGTGCATAATATTGTGAGTAAGTGTAAAAGCACGAAGGGTGATGCCGTGCCATGATTGTGAGAGAGTAAAAGCACGAAGGGTGATGTCGTGTCATTTCTATTGATTTATGGTGAGGATGAGAGTAAAAGCACGAAGGGTGATGCCGTACCGATTCTATTAATTTGTGGTGAGGATGAAAGTAAAAGCACGAAGGGTAATGTCGTGCACTTTCCTTTGTGTTACTATTTCTGTTGTGTTGAATTGATAATTATTTTGTCGCTTTACTTCGTTATTTTCATCACTTGATATTCCCTCCCCTCAGCATGTTTCCCCTTTCCTTTGAATTTAGCTTCCTACTTCTTGTTTTTTTTTTCCGTGTATGATTAAACTGCACAGGTTTACCTGGTTGTTGTGTCCTAGCCTCGTCACTACTTCGCCGAGGTTAGGCTCGACACTTACTCAGTACATGGGGTCAGTTGTACTGATGCTACACTCTGCACTTTTTGTGCAGATCCCGGTACTGGACCCTTTGGATCCTAGATCGAGGTTGTTGTCTTCAGTCCAGTGGAAACCCGAGGTAGTCCTGCAGGTGTCTGCAGGCCTTGGCGTCACCTTCTATCCTATTTCTTTCCTGTCCCTATGTATTTCTGAGACAGATGTATTTTGTTTTGTTCAGACCAATATTTGTAGTATTCATAGACAGTGCGTGAAATTGTGACACCAATTCTGGGTGTAGTTATTATGGATTTTGTAATAGTACTTAATTAAGTTGTTAGATTTTGTTTCTTCTGTACTTTTATTTCCACTAATCTTGTATATCACTTGCGAACTGTTAAAAAATTAAGAAACAAGATAAAATAACCGGTAACGTTGGCTTGCCTAGCAAGTTCAATGTTCGGCGCCATCACGGTCCCGACGGTGGGGAATTCGGGTAGTGATAAATTCTCTATGTTACTTACTTCACCTCTTCGTACAAAGTTTTAACAAGGGCACGTTGATACATCTTCGTCATCACGGGACCAAGGGCCTGGTGGTAAAGATGGATGATAAGATTAATCGCCGCTTTTGGGAGAACTTCTTCTTTGTGAGGACGGAGCATGTGGTGTCGAATACTAACGGCTTTATATATATATATATATATAATGGTTGTCCGTTGTCCCTTTCCGGTGATCTGATCGTTCTTCTCCTTCTTTTCTCTTTTACAGCTGAGAAGAAACCTCCACCGCTAGTCGTTGATATCCACGATTAGGCGAGCTAGGTCTTGCCCCGCCCGATGGGGATTCGTGAATGGTTTTCGTTCCATGAGAGATTCGGACGCAGACCTTCTGCCGGTGAGTCATTCCGTCTTGTCCTTAGCAACTATGCCTTTCATTCTGTACTTTCTTCGCTTTTGTTTCCTCTTTGATTTAAGCTTCATTCATTGGTAGAATGGAGGGCCACGAGGAGGGCAAGGTCTCCCATTCCTGCTTTACGTCAGTCGAGTGCCTCGATCGGACATGTACCTATTGCGGCTAAAAGCGAGAGTGCTCGGGTCATCGCTGCTTTTCAATGACGGCCTCGCCCGGACCCTGCCGCCAAGATGTTGCTGCCATGGCGGAGGCACCGACTCCCACAGTCCGTTTGGTGGACGATTCACCACAAGGTGAAGACGAAGAGGCTCCATTAAAGAGGCGAAGGATAATGGCCGATGGGGCGGTCGAGAATGAGGGGTCTTCGAGGGGTGGTCCCATGTTGGTTGTGTTCGAACCGGATGGTGGTACGTGTTTGGGCGTTGAGAGCATGCGCCTCTCGGGCATGGAGGTGTTACCCCTACCGGGTGTACGGGTGGCTTCCCCTGGAGGGAGGGCAGAGTTCAAAGGCTGTTGCGGTCATTTCGAGGAGCCCATCGACTTCGCGGTGAGCCAATGCTCCCTCTTCGGCCAGTGAGAGGGCGAAGGGAGTGGTAATAGACGACTACGAATCCGGCTTTGACGTTGATCCTGAGGATATAAGAATGTTTGAGAAGGGGTTCACCCGAGCCGAGATGAGAACGAATGGCTCTTCTCGCTTGATCAAAATTCCTTCGGATTGCAATATGTTGGAGGACACGGTGAGCCTAGTGCCCTAATTCGCCCTTCTTTGCTCTACTGCCAAAAATAGGGCTCTTTAGGAGTTTAGTGATTTTGACCTGTCGCAGGGCGTAGCCGGGATGGCTTTGAGGGTGAGTTTCATATTGTTTTCTTCATTTCGTGCCTTCCGTTTTTATTTATTTCTGACCCCTCTATTTTTCTTTTCTTTCTTTAGACCTTTATCTTGGAGATCAAGAGTGCCCGTCAAGAGGAAAAACGGGTTGCTGCTTTTCAGAATATGGTTTTGAAGTACCGCTAGTATTGCGAAAATTGGCGCGAGATGCATGTGCGGTTCAGGGTAGGCGGCAGTCTTCAATCCCTTAGGGAGAAATTGGACTAGAAGTATGAGGACCTAATGTCGTCCATTGGCAGGTGCAGCAAACTCGAGGGGTTGTTTAGGGCCATGGAAGAAGAGCTCGAGGTAGGCAAGGGGGTGGCGACTGAGTGTGTTGATCTTCAGGCGAAGGTGGTGGACCTGCGAGCAGAGCTTGAACAAAGTTCCATCAGAGTTGTCGATTTAACTGTCAAGTTGGCGGAGAAAGTGGATGAGTTGGAAGGGAAGGTAACTGAGGTGGAGGCGGCCGAGGGAGCCCGGGTAGCGGCCATGGCGAGGGCAGTAGCACTGGAGGATTCTATCTGCGTCCTTAGGTCTGAACGAGCAACTGAGATGGAAACGGCCGCACTAAGGGAGGCGCGTCTCGACGAGTGAATTGGTGGGATTGAGAGAGATGTATCGAACTTGGGCGATCATGTTGCTGCTCTCGAGGCTGATAGGGCACGGTTATTGGCTTAGGCTTCTTCTCATGCCTCTGCCTCTGTTGACGCTCCTTGCCATTTGTACGAGATGTGGATCCATGTTGAGGCTCAGCAGGATATATATAAGGGTTTGCTGACGGTGAGGAATGTTCCCGAAGCCGTTTTCGAAGATGTTCGTGCTAAAGCATGTGAGGCCCGACTTGCTTGCGGTTATGACCCCGCGACACCGGAGGCTAGTGAAGAAGATGAGGCCGAAGACAGGCTTACTTTGGTTGATGAATATGCTGATGGAGAGGGAGACGGTTGAGGTCAAGCCGTTGATCCGAGCGGGAGAGGGGTGCCGACGTGGATGGACATAATGCAGAGTGAAGCCCTTGTACTTAATTTTTCCTTCTGTACTTAGTTTTTTTGTTCTTCTATTTGTTTTTTTTTGGTGGGGTCCCCCTTTGGCTCTTTGTAAGATGCTAATTTTCCTTTGAATGGAACAACTGATTTGTCCTTTGATGTACGTCTTTTTCCTTTCTCTCTCTCTTCATTTTTTGTATTTTCTCGTGAAAGTCCCTTACTTTCAGTTTGTCGAATGTGATTTTGTTCGAGTGAGGTTGGTTCAGACTAATGTTTGACGATGGTCGAGGGCTGGATGGGCGTGAATTCCAACGGGGTCGAATATAACTTGTAGTTAATTCGAGCGGGGTCGAATTTAAATCGTCGTAGATTTGTGCGAGGTCGAAATTAATTTGTTGTAAATTTGAGCGAGGTCGAATCTAACTTTGTTTTAAATTCGAGCGAGGTCGAATTTGACTTGTTTAAAAATTCGAGCGAGGTCGAATTTGACTCTTTTGATTGATGATGGCCGGGGGGCTATATGGGTGTGAATTTGAATGAGGTCCAATATAACCCGTAATGAATTAGAGCGAGGTCAAATTTATCTTGTTATAAATTCGAGCGAGGTCGAATTTGACTTGTTGGTAAATTCGAGCGAGATCAAATTTAATTTGTTGTAAATTCGAGCAAGGTCGAATTTGACTCTTTTGATTGATGATGGTCGGGGGCCGTATGGGTTTGAAATCGAATGAGGTCGAATATAACCCATACTGAATTCGAGCGAGGTCAAATTTATCTTGTTGTAAATTTGAGCGAGGTCGAATTTGATTCTTTTGATTGATGATGGCCGGGGCCGTATGGGTATGAATTCGAACGAGTTCGAATATAACCTGTAATGAATTCGAGCGAGATCGAATACATTTCCTGTGTTGGCGTGATGTGTAGACTTGGTGGAGTAATGTAAGAATACCATGTGCTGCTTCACTTATTCATTCTTTGGAGAATGTTACAGGTTGCTGCTCGATTTGCACATACATTCGAGAAGTTCCAGTATATCTAGTCCCTTCACTCCTCGGCCTGGAGAAGTAGTTGATAGGCATGGCGATGAACTTATCGATTAAGCTTCGAGACATCTCAATTCGTAGTTAATTCGAGTGAGCTCGAATTTAGCTGGTTGTGTTGACGCGGCATCGGTCTGGCGACTATGTGGGTGAGTTTCGCGCACTTATGTTCTGTCTGTATATGTTGGAGAGATTCGTATGTTTTCCGGGCTGGCAACCTAGTCCTAGTCTATACATACTTTTTCTTTATGATGTTAAGTATCTACTTATTGGGGGATTTCGCTTGACCATTGCCTGCAGGATGATATGGCGTGGAGCATTTTCTTGGTGCGCCATAATGAAGGTTGTTTTTCCCTGTTCACGTATCTGGAAGAATGCACTTGTTCCCGTTTCACTCTAAAATCAAATAGCAAGTTAAAACCAAACGAAACCGTGTGATACCTAGACAAATTGGTTGACGAGTGAAAAGGAGCGACCACGTTCCCTTCTCTGGTTGTGCTTCGTGGCTGCTACCGGTTTGGCAAGGTCGCTTGTTTCGGCGATCTGCGCTCGAGGGATTTGGTTGAGCTGATATTCATCGAACTCGGGTGACATCTTGTGGGTTTTTGGATTGTTGTTTTTTAATTGGTGTTTTTGCCGTCTACGCTCCTTAGATCTAGAAAGCCCATCCGACTTGATTGGCAACCAACTGACAGTCATGCCGTAGAACGACTCGTTTGCTGGCTTCAGATCTGATCTCAAGCTCGTGCTTAGCTTCATCGTTAGCTGAACCTTGGCACTTGGGATGATGACTTACTTCGCCCGTTGCAATCCGATCCAGTCACGGGTGCATAAAGACAACGGAGACATAAGCCGCACCACAAGCATACAGGCGTGACAAGTTTATCATTTCAATGAATTACACATCGGGCTATCATTCCTTTCTAAGAGAGAGAAAGCAGTGTGCATAAGGTATAGATTGGTATCTAGTGCTAATATGGCGACGGGATGGTGGACGTGCTCAATGCATAATGGCCACAGTCCAAATCCGACAACTTGCACTCACAATGTACCAAAACTACTACTACTAAATCTCGATTTCATGCAAGGAATACCTAGGTTGGTTTGTCTATTTCAAGAGCTTGCCCGCAGATTTATCAAGTTTGCATCCGTAACGAAAGGATGAAGCTGCGATGAATGGAAAATAAAACTAGGACCGAATTTAGATCTAGAAGAAACCAAAACTTTGGCTAGGAAATCCCCACAGACGGCGCTAAAGTGTTTGACCAAAAAGTTTTAAACCATTTTGTTAAATTAATTTAATAAGAAGATAGAGGGTAAATCTTAGTAAAAGATAATTAATTTTAGATCAAAAGTCACAAACATGGGCAAACCAATATAGCTGAACTTAGAAGCTGGTTATAGTTTCGATTGAATTCCACAATATAATAATGCAATTTGTATAGTATCAAATGGTAACGAGAAATAAACAAAGGAAAGGATCATCCAATCTTGGGCGAAACAGATCTCCATTTTCATGATAAAGTTGAATTACAGATGACTACTCAAATTCCAATCCCTTTCCCCCTTTTGGTGCGGGACCTGAGGTGATAGATCCACCTCTTTCTGAGGGGTGTGTGTGTGTGTGTGTTTGTACTAGCCCCCCTTTTCATTACTCTCTCTCCTAATATTTACACAAAACACTTTCATTACCTATCGGTCCTTAACCAGAGTCCCCAAGTCCTTAGATGTCATGACCCCAAATCCTAACTGGCCGTGATGGCGCCTATCGTGGAACTAGGCTAGCCATTATCACATAATTATTACTTTGGCAAATTATCCCAAAATTCATCAAATAACGTTTCATAGCAAGTATATAATACTCAAATTCCTTAAACAACATCAATAATCTAACAGACAATAACCCTTCTCCCAGAACTTGAGTCAACGGATCACGAGCATCTAAGAGTAATACTACACTGCTAATGTCATAATACAATGTCTCATAACAAATACTGCATACTCAATGAAGGAAGGGAAATAGAGAAGCTGTGTACGCTGAACAGCTACCTCAAAATACCGGATGCTGACATCGAACGAACTCAGATGGCTACTGCTCAGAACCAGTATCTGGATCTGCACACAGAGGTGCAGGGAGTAATGATGAGTATGCCAACTCAGTAGTAATGAAAATAAATCAAGTCTGACGATAAGAAACACACAGTAACAAAACATCAATTCACCAATAGTAAAATACTGAGTGTTAACAAAATATACATTTAGTCCATATGTTTAAAAACCAATTTCCATAAAAATCCTTTGAACAAATATGATTTTCAATATTTCTCAGTAAATTCCCAAAAATATCAGTATGAAAGATGAAATGAATCATAATCAGAACTCATCAAAAATATCATTATAAACCCCCCCTCGGGCCAAATCATCACTCATAATCAGTCACTCAGCACCTCACCATCACTTAATAACAGTCACTCAGCACCTCACAGTCACTCATACATGTCAATCACTCGTCACTCGTCACTCGGCACTTGACATTCGCACTCAAGATGTACCTACGCTCACTGGGGGTGTACAGACTCCGCAGGGGATCCTACAGCCCAAGCGCTATAAATAGCCAAATCATGGCATCAATCACTCTGGAACTCGGCCTCTCTCATATCATAAATATCCTCACAATATTGTCTCTCGGCCTCACTCAGTCAGACACTCTCAGAATGCCACTCGGGCCATAAATAAACGGGGTTCTCGACCCAACACAATATTTTATTTCATGAATAATAATAATATCAACAAATTTTGAGTGTCAAAATAGTTCAACAAGAAAGACTGAGTGTAAATCATAATTATCACATTATCCCCGAAGGGTTCTAAATAGATCGGCACGAGGCCCCATACATGGCTTACAACCCAAATATATCAAAAACATGAAAATACTATTTATCATATAATTTAAAAGCAGTTTCGCAACTCAATAGTTGCCTCAGAAGGGACCAATTTCCAATTTCCCAATTCGTGCACGCCCCACACTCGTCATCCAGTGTGTGCGTCACTCCAAAAAAGTGAAAGAATGTAAAGTCCGGGGTTTCATACCCTCAGGACAGGATTTAAAGACATTACTTACCTCAAACTAGCCCGAAGAGCTATTCCGCGATACTCTTTCCCCTCAAATCGGCCCCCAATTGCTTCGAATCTATCAAAATCAGATTTTTCACATCACAATATGCTAGGGAGATGAAACCAGATCGAAAAACACAAACTTTAAGAAAATTCCCGAAATTAGCCAAAACCCGACCCCCGGGCCCACATATCGAAACTCAACAAACTTTATACCAAAATGATCCTCATCCTCTCACGAGTCTATACATATAAAGAATGCTAAAATCGGAGTCCAAATGACCCCTCAAATCACCCTTAGAAGGTCTCTTAAACTCAAGCCATAATTCTCTCTTTTTCCACTGATGTTTCCCAATTAAACACTAATTAGGTCCTTAATAACATATAATTGAATTATGAAGTCCAAAAACCTTACCTCAATGAAGAACTATCGTTTCCCTCTTCAAAATATCTCCAAAAGCTTCAACCCCATTCAAAAATGGTGGAAAGGTGAGAAAAGGTCGCGGATTGGCTTTTTATATTCTGCCCAGGCATTTCTTCATCGCGATCGAGGACATCCAGTCGCGATCGCGGAGAACAATTTAGGGAAGCCCTCATTTAACCTTACCCGATCGTGAAAGACTCCGCGCGATCGCGATTCATCATCCCATAAACCTACACGGTCGTGAGCCTTCCCACGCGATCGCGAAGAACAACTGGACTCTCTTCTCACGCGCCCTTCAACTCTACGCGATCGCGAACTCCATTACGCGATCACACTACACAACATACTCAACCCACGCGATTGCGACCTCCTCCATGCGATCGCGATTGAAAAAAATCTGCCCTCCCCTAGCTGACCCTACGCGATCACAAACATCCTCCCGCGATCGCGTAGAAGGAAATCAGCAACAGAAATTGCAGCAACAACAACAGTTCTTCTTAGGCCGAAAATGCCTGTTTGATCATCTGAAACACACCCAAGGCCCTCGGGACCTCAACCAAACCTACCAACACATCCCCTAACATCATTCAAACTTAGTCGAGCCTTCGAAACGCCAAAAACAACACAAAAACACCAAAATCACATCGAATTCAAGCCTATGAACTTTGAAATTTCTAAATTCCACCAACGATACCGAAACCAACCAAAACACATCCGATTGACCTGAAATTTTGCACACATATCCAAAATGACATTACGAACTTGTTCAAACTGTCGGAATTCCATTCCGGCCTCGGTAACCTATTTTTCACTGCCGACCGGAAATCACAAAAACTAACCTTCGCCAATTCAAGCCTAATTCTACAACGGACATAGAAAATACATTCCGAACACACTCCTAAGTCCCAAATCACCTAAAGAATCTATCTGAGCCATAAAATCCGCATTTCAAGATCTTTTACCAATAAGTCAACTCCCAGTTGACTTTTTCAACTATAAAGCTACTTTTAGAGACTAAGTGACTAAATTCTCACCACCGACATTCTGAACCCGAGCCAACCGACTCCAACACATCATAAACAGTATAACCAATGCATGACAAGGAAAAAAACAGTAATAATAATGCAGATTCTACGGATTGACCAGCCGGGTCGTTACATTAGAATATCCTGTAGAATACTCTTTTAAAATGGCTAAGTGTCGAACTAGCCGTGCAGGCCTCCTGAGTGCTCGACCTCGGCCATAGCCGAACCACCTGCCGGTATATTGCTTTCTATACGTGACTACGGCTTGATTGACCCCTGGTCGTTCTTACTTAAGTAGGCTTCTTTTGATCAGATTTTGACCCATACAATCACAAAGCGGAAGTGTTAGTTGGAATTGGTTTCTCGCCCCTTGCCCTAGCTTTCGTTACCACTGACTTTAGTAATGGAAGAGAGAAAAATAAAATACGGTAACCTTAATGGCTGGGGAGATGACCAATTTATAGAGGTTCCCACTTAATTTGGTACGTCCATCAAGTAACCAATTGGACGAATGAGATTTGATCATTAATTAAATATTAATTATGGGCTTTAAACCTATTGGGACACGTATTCGTAGAAAAAAACTTACATTAAACTACGGGGAAAGTGCACGGTTAGCCATTATTTAGAGATGTCTTTACTCTTTAGCAACTGTTTAAAAGCTATTTACTTTTTAGCGAGTGCTTAATAATCTTTTACCCGCCCGGACGAAAATACCCTGTGTTAGACATGGGTGATGTGTAAATATTAAGGACATGGTGTCCTTAACTTCATGAATGTTGTGTAAATATTAAGGACATGGTGTCCTTAACTTCATGAATGTTGTGTAAATATTAAGGGCAAAGTGTCCTGTATTTGCACTTTCTGTTATTAAATTTTTGGACATCATGTCCTTAACTTCATATGTACAGTGTAAATGTTTAGGACATGACGTCCTTAACTTCAAGTGTGCAGTGTAAATGTTAAGGATATAATGTCCTTAATTTGTATTTGCACCTTCTATTGTTAAACTTTAAGACCTTATGTCCTTAACTTCATATGTATAGTGTAAATGTTAAGGACATGGTGTCTTTAACTTCATGTGTGCCATGTAAATGTTAAGGACATAGTGCCCTTAACTTTATGAGTGTTAGTAAATATTAAGGGCATAGTGTCCTTAACTTCATGAATGCTCTGTAAATATTAAGGACAAAATGTCTTGTATTTGCACCTTCTGTTGTTAAACTTTAGGATATTATGTCCTTAATTTCATATGAACAACACGGCGTCCTTAATTTCATGTGTGCAGTGTAAATATTTATGAGTGTAAGAAAGTATGCTTTCAATAAATACCTCAATAAATTTTAGATGTGAAAGTGGCTGACAAAGGTGTAACTATTTGTAGGTGCGGCATCCTTGAATTTCAGAGAGTCGTTATTTGTTACAACAAAAACAGCTCAGATTTATTATTATCTCATTTACTCCGCGGTACTCAAACACCCAAGAGGGCTGTTGCACAGTGGTGGAACTAAAAAGTTTCTGACGAGTCAATACATAAATATTAAAAAAAAATTAAACACACAGAAAAATCAAAGAAATTCAACATATAATATACAATATAAATATACATATAGGCATAAAACAGAATTGATTACATAGTAATAATATAATATAATTTTTTGACGAAGAAGTTATAGTTGACACCCGTTAGTTATACGTGGCTTAGCCCGTGGCAGCTGGAATAGTCTAATCCATTTATAACACAATTTAACTTCTTCTTTTCCTTCGGCAAGTTGAGGTAGATGAATAAATTTAATTTTCTTTTGTTTTTTAAATCTAAAAAGTATTACTTAAAAGATTTTAGATTTTCATTAACCCTCTCACATTCCTTGTTTCTTAAGTAATGGGGTAAAATATTATTATGGGTAAAATCATGAACTACCATTGTTAGAGTATTTTATTTCACAAAATATAATTGAAATAACTGATGGGGGGAAAAATTAGACTGAAAGTTTGTATCAAATGAGTACATATTTATTAGTCAGGTACTACAAATAGAAGTATGGCATCATTTATTGTTGTAGTGTTGGATTCGACCGTGATTTTCAGGATTAAATTTAGAGTCGATTGACTATTTAAAGAAATTGTGAAAATTAAGTGTCAACTTGATCTGCTGTAGCACTGGCTATTCCATGTTTCCAACTGATATAAGTAATCCAGGTTCAAATCCTAGCAACGGAAATTTTTTGTAACAGATGTTATTTATTTACGTAGTTTGCTCAATAAATGAAGTCTATTTTGTAAAATGTCTAATTTTATACACTCATTTGAGATCATTGTGCTCAATAATTGAAGTCTATTTGATAAATGTCTAATTTTATACGCACACATTTGAGAGGTGTAGCTCACAGGACAAATTGTATTGTCTGCTGGACCAAATTCAGAATTTGTATCGAGTGTTTGAATTATGACAAATATGGCATATCAAACTCGTTTTTATGATATAAGGGCAAAGCTCAGCGAGAACATCAAAGTCCCCATAGGAGGGGCGGTGTATGTGACAACATGAGGGGGACATCTCATGCGGAAATATTTAAGAACTGCATTTGTTTGTTTATCCATATCTTCATATTCCCTCTGCAATGAACTTCTTGGATTGTGCCACGACCCAATCTTCCCTCCATGAGGGGTCACGATGACATCTAATTTCTACAATTAGGTAAACCTAATATTTGCGGAAACAATGAAAATAAAAGCATAAATCTTAACAACTAACAACAAAAAGTAATTAAATAATTCATAGAAATGCCGCTCGGCATACACAATAACCAACTCTCGAAATATACACAGAATTTTCCCAAGACTTAGAACATCATAAGTCACTCTGAGGCCTGAGGACGCGGGCAGATGTACCTTGAAGTCACTGGAACAATAGCAAATGCACAACTAATAGCGAAGCTGGTACAATGAACCTGGATCCTCATACGAAAACATGTGCAGAAGAGTAGCATGAGTACACCACAATGGTACCCAGTAAGTGCCAAGGCTAACCTCGGTCGAGTAGTGACGAGGTCAGGTCAGGCCCACTGGTAAATAATAAATAAGGCAGGAGAATATACACAATAATAAGAGATTATAATTTAACAAAAGAAAACACAACAAAACAACAGTACAACACACAGGGTAAACAACAGGAGAACTCCCGAGATACCGTCTCGTAGTCCCAAAATAAATATGCAGGGCGAACACCTGAGGTATCGCCTCGTAGTCTCAAAAGTAAATATACAGTGAGAACTCCCAAGTACTGCCTCGTAGTCTCAAAAGTAAATGTGCAGGGGGATCTCCCGGGATACCGTCAAGTAGTCCCAAAATAAACATGCATGGGGATCTACCAGGACACCGTCTCGTAGTCCCAAAGTAAATACGTGGCTCAAACAATGGAGATAACAGTTACAACAGGAAATAAAAAGAGCTTAGACTAAGTACAAGTAAAAAAAAATAGCAGGAATTTACTAACCATGCTGCACAAAGTTCAGATAAACAATTAAGACACAAAGATATGTTATTCTTGGCTAACAAGATAACTAAACAGGCTAGTATAACTCAATTAAGATGAAACTAGTTATTACTCAGTAAAAATCAAGTTTTATAATAAATAGCCCGTGTACGCACTCGTCACCTCGTGTACACGTTTGATGGATATAAATTACTCGTGTAATTTCATATGTAAAAAAGTAAGTTTTTAAAATAAAATATGAATAATAATATCTTATCCTCGCATATTTTCTAACAAATCTTGTAGAAAAAAGAAATTATGAAAAAGAAGGAAAAGACAAGAGAATGAAGCAAAGCCACAGTTGCACACATCATCTTTATATTCGCAAATGTGGAATATACATATAGGCTTATGGAAAGAGACAATTAGAGATGAAAAAGAGCTATAGATGCATAGGTGGAATCTATATACACAAAGGTCACATTTGCATATATGGAACCTACATTTGCAAATCTAACACATGAAGTCAAGAATGAAAGCAAAAGAGTCATATATGCATGTGTGGAATCTATATTTGCAAATGGTACATTGGCATACATGGAACCTACATTTGCAAGTCTAAGCCATAAAGTCATAAATGGAAGAAAAAGAGTCATATATGCATGAGTGGAATTCATATTTGCAAAGGTCACATTCTCATACATGGAACCTACATTTGTAAGACTAACTCATGAAGTCAAGAGTGAAGCACAAGTGCCATAGTTGTATATATGGAATCTACATACACAAAGATCACTTTGCATTTATGGATTTCACATTCGCAAAAGTAGAACATGACCAAAGCTACTCATCTTTTTCTATAAATAGCAAGCCCTCTTTGTATAAGAATATCCAATCTTTGTAAGACAAGAACTAGTCTTGATCTTCTTTCTTTTCTTGTAGTAAAAATATTTCTTGTTTTCTAAATATCTTTTTTAGCTTTTCTTACTCCAAAATGGAGTAATTTCTATTTGTTGGGATAGTTGATGAAACTTGATATATTTTATAATACTATCTTAGTTTTTATATATTCTTGGCTTGAAACTTTTTATTTACATTTCATACTGTGCTGAAATGATGGTTATATATAATAACTGATGAATAAAATAGTAGTGTGAAAGTAATTTTTCAGTAAACTAGTATTTCAAGTCAGTAATCTTGACTGCCTCAGTTTTAATTCTCACGGAGGAATTGTTGTAGGAAATATTATTGCCTCAGTAGCCATTCTATTGATTTTGGAAAAGTCTAAACTTCTGTTGTTCTTTCTCTCACAGATGGTGAGGACACGCGCTACTGATCAGGGTGACCAGACACCAGCTGGACCCGCGAGAGGTCGAGGCCGTGGTAGAGGTAGAGGGCCAGCCCGCACAGCAACCGATCCAGTACCAGTGGATCCCCCTTCTATTCAGAATCAGGTTCCCGCCGCAGGTGTTCCAGCAGGACAGGCTCAGGCACCGGCAGTGCCAATTGTTATTTCGGGTCTCCAAGAGACCCTGACTCAGATCTTGACAGTATGTACGAACCTTGCTCAGGCAGTTGTCGTATCTACCACTGCCGCCACATCTCAAGCCGGGGGAGGCACTCAGACTCCAGCTGCCCAGACACCTGAGCAGGTTGTACAAGGTCTTCAGATACCAGGGGCAGTCCTAGCTCAGCCGGTTGCTCCAGTTCAGGATTTTGTAGTTCCAGCCATGCCGGAGGATGAGCAGCGCAGGCTGGAGAGGTTTAGTAGACTTCAGCCTCCGACTTTCAACGACGGAGAGGGCGAGGATGCCCAGGGTTTTCTGGATAAGTGTCAGAGGATACTTTGTACTTCTAGAATTCTGGAGACCAGTGGGGTCTCATTTGCTACATTTCAATTTTATGGTGCTGCTTTCACTTGGTGAGAGGAATTTGAGAGGCATAGGCATGTTGGTTCAGCACCCCTCACCTGGCAGCAGTTCTCCACCATCTTTTTGGAGAAGTATGTTACTTAGTCTCACATAGAGGAGAAGCATAGGCAGTTTGAGCAGCTACTTCAGGGAGAGTTATCGGTGACGCAGTATGAGATGTGTTATTCAGAGTTGGCTCGTCATGCTGCTGAGTTAGTCCCTAATGATAGGGAAAGGATCAGGAGGTTTGTTGATGGTCTCACTTATCAACTCCGTACTTTGATGACCAGGGAGAGAGCATCAGGTGCTACCTTCGAGCAGGTTGTTGATATTGCTCGAGATATTGAGTCTGTTCGCCGGCAGGGAGGCCAAGAGGTCTCGGGGATCGGGTAGCTTTAGTGGTGCCCCTTCCAGAGGGCAGTTTTAGCATAGTAGAGGTCGCCCATTTAGACCTCCTCAGCTAGTTTGCCCAGCTCATAGTGGCGCATCTTCAGGGCAGGGTCCCCGCAGCTCTCATCCGGGTTGTTCTTCCTTTAGTGCCCATCCAGCTCAGAGTTCCTCCAGAGCATCATCATTCCAAAGTTCTTCTATGCATGGTTCATCCAGCAGCTATTCTGGTGCCAGGGGTTCCCTTCAGTCCCCATCTCCAGCTCCAGGGAGTTGCTTTGAGTGTGGAGAGTTTGGATATGTATGGAGGCAGTGTCCTCGTCGTTCTGGTAGTTCTTCTCAGCAGAGGGGTCAACCCTCGACTTCAGCTCCAGTCACTTCACCACCCACCCAGGCAGATAGGATGGGGGTCAGGCAGCTAGGGGCCACCCTAGAGGGGAGGCCGAGCAGGTGGAGGTCAGGCCCGTATCTATGCACTCCCAGCTAGGCCAGATGTTATGGCCTCTGATGCGGTGATCACAGGTATTATCTTAGTCTGTCACCGTGATGCTTTAGCCCTATTTGACCCTGGTTCTACCTATTCGTATGTCTCATCTTATTTTGCACATTTCCTGGATATGCCCCGTGAGTCTTTAGTTATGTTTGTTCATGTGTCGACTCCCGTGGGTGATATTATTGTTGTAGACCGTGTGTATCGGTCGTGTGTGATGTCTATTGGGGGTTTGGAGACCCGTGTGGACCTATTGTTACTCAGCAGGATTGCGTTTTATGTTATACAGGGCATGGATTGGCTATCTTCGTGTCATGCTATTCTTGATTGTCACGCTAAGACCGTGACCTTGGCTATGCCCGGAGTTCCGAGAGTTGAGTGGAGAGGGTCTATTGAGTATGTGCCTAGCAGGGTGATTTCTTACCTGAAGGCTCAATGTATGGTTGAGAAGGGGTGTTTATCTTATCTGCATTTTGTGAGGGATGTTAGTGGTGAGACTCCTGCTGTTGATTCTGTTCTTGTAGTTCGTGATTTTCTGGACGTATTCCCTGTAGACCTGCCAGGCATGCCACTTGACAGGGACATTGATTTTGGTATTGACTTGGTGCCAGGCACTCAGCCTATCTCTACTCCACCTTATCGTATGGCACCAGCGGAGTTGAAGGAATTGAAAGAACAGCTTCATGAACTCCTAGATAAGGGGTTCATTCGACCTAGTGTATCACCTTGGGGCGCACCGGTGTTGTTTGTGAAGAAGAAGGATGGTTTTATGCGCATATGTATTGACTATCGGCAGTTGAACAAGGTTACGGTGAAGAACCGGTATCCTTTGCCTCGTATTGATGATTTGTTTGACCAGCTTCAGGGAGCCATTGTGTTCTCTAAGATTGATTTGAGATCCGGGTATCATCAGCTGAAGATTCGGGATTCTGATATTCCGAAGACTGTTTTCAGGACCAGATATGGTCATTATGAGTTTCAGGTTATGTCATTTGGGTTGACCAATGCCCCAACCACGTTCATGCATTTGATGAACAACGTGTTTCAGCCGTACCTGGATTCCTTTATCATAGTGTTCATTGATGACATCCTGGTATATTCTCGTAGCCAGGAGGAGCATGCTCAACATTTGAGGGTTGTGTTACAGACATTGAGAGAGGAGAAACTTTATGCAAGTTCTCCAAGTGTGAGTTTTGTCTTGGCTCAGTAGCTTTCTTGGGGCATGTGGTATCCAATGAGGGTATTCAGGCTGATCCGAAGAAGATTGAGGCGGTGCGGAGTTGGCCCAGACCGTCCTCAGCTATAGAGATTAGGAGTTTCCTTGGTTTGGAGGGATATTACCGTCGCTTTGTGGAGGGGTTTTCTTCTATTGCTTCACCCTTGACCAGATTGACCCAGAAGGGTGCTCCATTCACATGGTCCGAGGAGTGCGAGGAGAGCTTTCAAAAGCTCAAGTCAGCATTGACCACAACTCCGGTGTTGGTTTTGCCTACTGGTTCGGGTTCTTATACAGTTTGATGTGATGCTTCTAAAGTTGGCTTGGGAGAGGTATTGATGCAGGACGGTAGGGTGATTGCCTACGCGTCTAGACAGTTGAAGGTGCACGAGAAGAATTATCTAGTGCACGATCTAGAGTTAGCTGCCATTGTTCATGCCTTGAAGATTTGGCGCCATTATTTGTATGGAGTGCAATGTGAGATTTTCATCGATCATCGTAGTTTGCAGTATGTGCTGAAGCAGAAGGACTTGAATTTGCGTCATAGGAGATGGTTGGAGATTCTCAAGGATTATGACCTCACTATTTTATATCATCCAGGGAAGGCCAATGTAGTGGCCGATGCCCTGAGTCGCAAAGAAGAGAGTTTGGGGAGTCTAGCCTATCTTTCGGCAACACAGCGACCTTTAGCACTTGATGTTCAAGCTTTAGCAGGGAAGTTGGTGAGATTGGATTTGTCAGAGCCTCTGCGGGTATTGGCTCATGTAGCCTCCAGGTCTTCTCTTTATGTTCATATTAGAGCACGCCAGTATGATGACCGACACTTGCTAGTTCTTCAGTACAGGGTTCGTCGAGGCGATGCCAGGGATGTGACTATTTGTGATGATGGGGTTATGAGGATGAAGGTCCATATTTGTGTGCCCAATGTGGATGGGCTTCGAGAGTCAATTTTAGCAGAGGCTCATAGCTCGCAGTACTCCATTTATCCGGGTGCCACGAAGATGTACCAGGATCTGAGACAGCTATATTGGTGGAGGTGGATGAAGAAGGATATTGTTGAGTTTGTTGCTCGGTGTCTCAACTGTCAGCAGGTCAAGTATGAGCACCAGAGGCCAGGTGGATTAGAGGTTAGATATTCCGGAGCGGATCACCATGGACTTTGTAGTTGGGCACCCACAGACTTTGAGGAAATTTGATGCTATTTGGGTCATTGTGGATCGGCTGACCAAGTCCGCGCACTTCATTCGTGTTAGTACTACTTATACTTCGGAGCGGTTAGTTGAGATCTACATCAGGGAGATTGTCCGATTGCATGGGGTTCCAGTTCTATCATTTCTGACAGAGGTACTCAGTTCACATCTCAATTTTTGAGAGCCATGCAGAGAGTTTTGGGTACTCAGGTTGAGTTGAGCACATCATTTCATCCTCATACCGACGGGCAGTCGGAGCGCACTATTCAGATTTTGGAGGACATGCTACGTGCCTATGTGATTGATTTTGGGGGTTCACGGGACCAGTTTCTGCCACTCGCGGAGTTTGCTTATAATAATAGTTACCAATCCAGTATTCAGATGGTTCTGTATGAGGCTTTATATGGTAGGGGGTGTAGATCTCAGATTGGTTGGTTTAAGCCTGGTAAGGCTAGAGTATTGGGCACCGACTTGGTTCAGGACGCGCTGGATAAGGTGAAGTTGATTCAGGAGCGACTTCGCACAGCGCAGTCTAGGCAGAAGAGTTATGCGGACCGGAAGGTCTGGGATGTGTCTTTCATTGAGGGATAGAAGGTACTGCTGAAGGTGTCACCCATGAAGGGTGTTATGAGGTTCGGGAAGAGGGGAAAGCTGAGTCCCCGGTTCATTGGGCCTTTTGAGGTGCTTCAGAAGATTGGGGAGGTGTCGTATAGACTTACCTTGCCACCCAGCTAATCGAGTGTTCATCCGGTATTCCATGTGTCGATGCTCCGGAAGTATGTTGGTGACCCGTCTCATGTTTTGTACTTCAGCACAGTTCAGCTCGAGGGTGACATGTCATATGAGGTAGAGCCGGTGGCTATTTTTGGTCGTCAGGTCAAAAAGTTGAGATCTAAGGATATAGCTTCAGTGAAGGTGCAGTGGAGAGGGCAAGAAGTAGAGGAGGCTACTTGGGAGACCGATCGGGAGATGCGGAGCAGATACCCTCACTTGTTTGAGACTCCAGGTATGTTTCTAGACCCGTTCGAGGACGAACATTTGTTTAAGAGGGGGAGAATGTAACAACCCGACCGGTCGTTCCGTAGAATTTGCACTGTTATTTTTATTTTTGCTTGGTCATGCATTATTTATACTGTTTATGATGTGTCAGAGTCGGATGGTTCGGGTTTGGAGTGGTTGCGGTGAGAATTGAGACACTAGTCTCTTTAAGTAGCCTTATAATTGTAAAAGTCAACTGAGAGTTGACTTATTGGTAAACGACCTCGGAATACGGATTTTATGACTCGGGTAGCTTCGTTAGGTGATTTGGGACTTAGGAGTGTGTTCGGAATGTAATTTCGATATCCGGTGTAGAATTAGGCTTGAATTGGCGAAAGTTAGTTTTTGGCAATTTTCGGTCGGTAGTGGAAAATAGGCTATCGGGGTCGGAATGGAATTCTGGAAGTTGGAGCAGGTCTGTAATGTCATTTTGGATATGTGTGCAGATTCAGGTGCTGGTACAGAGCGTTAGCCATATTTGTCCGAGCAGAGTCAGAGTTGGGATATCGAGGTAGCTGTCCACTTCCCTTTTCGTATTTTGTATTTAGCATTTCGTTCTGAAACTTCGTATTATGTCAGTAGTACCATTGGTATCATTCTTAGATGCTCGTGACTTGTTGGCTCCAGATTTTGGGGATGGTTATAGCATGTTTAGTGTATTTTGTTTGGTTTAAAGATTTGAAAATTTTATATGTCTATGAAATGTTGAAAAATGAATTGAGATTTGTGAAAGAAAGTATAAATAGGTGATTGTAAATTTGAAAGCCAAAAAGATTTTTTATTTTTTATATACATTAGTATTTTTTTTTCTTTTCCTTAAATTAATACTTATATATGTATATCTTTTATCACGTGTTTTATCTAAGAGGATGAAACAGTTCACATGTGGAGGGGTTATATTCTGATGCATTTCTAGTATATGTTATATATGTATCTAATTAATGGATATATATGTTTATATAAAGTTCTATTGTCTTTATATTTTTATATATAATTATTTTTCTCTCCTCTGTCCTATTTGTAGGTTTTTAATTAACAAAATAAATTCTTTGCTATATGTCCGATGATTAATTCTTTTCATCTTCACCATATATATAAATACCATATCTATGATTTTGATTTTGTGAAGGCAGGAGCAAGCGTCTTTATCTCATAAAATCATTGGAATTGAGAACAATTATGATCGCAAAACAGGTAGAATCAATAAACTTGGCCAGAACTTGCTCTAAATATTTCTCAAGGAGAATAATAGGCGACACTGATTTTTGGAAAATGAAATTAGACTTTCTTTGATCTACCGTTTTCTAGCCTTCTTATTTTTTAACCAAATACATATAAATATTCCATTAGAACCCTTCTTTGAGCCTTTATCCCAAAAAAAATTTCAACACATTGATCTCTTATAGAGAAGAAGACGAAGAAAAAGAGTAATTATATATATACATATATAGTCATGAGATCTTCCATCTAAAAATGAGCATAGATTGGTGTATATATTTTTTTTTAAAAGCACGAAAGAAGAAAAAAATTATGTGAATATAAGATATTTGAAATTACAAAAAAAAAGACAAAAAAAAGTGTTATCAAAGGGAGGAAATGCCGAGCACCAAGAAATATTTGCTCCAAGCTGGGGAAAAGAAGTCACGCTAAAAATATCTTTATTCTACCAGCCTGAAGCCTAACATTACAAGCCAATAAAAGTTCTAGAAAGATTCTAAAAATTAGTGTTGAACATATATTAGTGGAGAAAAACATAAGGAGCAAGCCTATGGACAAGAGTATGATATTAACTGAATAAGTGATCATAAATCTATCAATTCTGAAAGATTCAAGGGAAGAAGATTGCAAGTTCTTGTTGATCAAAGCAGAATTCAAAAATAAGGTAAAAGATTTGATGAATATAAAAAGATTAATTGCATTGACCATATTGGAGGATATTTATTTTTTAGAAATTTTCTATCCTACAATAGTCATGGATTTTAGAAGATATATTTTTAAAGTATTTATTTTCCTCGAGGAAGAGCAAACGTTCAAGTATGGGGGTATTTGATGGATATAAATTATTCATGTAATTTCATATGTAAAAAAGTAAATTTTTAAAATAAAATATGAATAATAATATCATATCCTCGCATATTTTCTAACAAATCTTGTAGGAAAAAGAATTTATGAAAAAGAAGGAAAAGACAAGAGAATGAAGCAAACTCACAGTTGCACACATCATCTTCATATTCGCAAATGTGGAATATACATATGGACTTATAGAAAGAGACAATTAGAGATGAAAAAGAGCTATAGATGCATAGGTGGAATCTATATACATAAAGGTCACATTTGCATATATAGAACCTACATTTGCAAATCTAACACATGAAGTCAAGAATGGAAGCAAAAGAGTCATATATGCATGTGTGGAATCTATAATTGCAAATATCACATTCGCATACATGGAACCTACATTTGCAAGTCTAAGCCATGAAGTCATAAATGGAAGCAAAAGAGTCATATATGCATGTGCGGCATGCCTGGAAGATATGCTGGAAACACATCTGGAAAGTCCCTCACTACTGGAACTAACTCAACTGTATGAGTATCAATTCTGGCATCTCTCACATAAGCTAGGTACGCGTCACATCCCCTTCTCAACCATTCGTTGAAGTTTAAGAAATGAAATAACTCTCCATGGAGCATACTCTAAGGTACCTCTCTACTCTAATCGCGGTAATCATGGCATAGCCAGCGTCACGGTTTTAGCGTGACAAACAAGAAAAACATAAGGGGGTGACAACCAGTCCATGCCTAAGATAACATCAAAGTCTATACCATACTGAGCAATACTCACGACCGATACACGCGGTTCACAACACTAGAATCTCCCACAGGAGTAGACACATAAATAGGGGAACTCAAAGAATCCCGAGATATGCCCAAGTACAGGGAAAATTAGAAGAAACATAGGAACAAGTAGAGCCTGAATCAAATAAGACTGACACATCTCTTTGATAGACTGGAACAATACCCATAATGACAGAGTTGAAAGCAACTACCTCTGTACGAGTCGGAAGAGCATAATATCTGGTCTAGACTCCCCCTCTAGGGCTACCTCGACCTCCCCGACCTCCACCTCGATCTGGATGAGCAGGTGGGGAGGTAGATGGTACTAGAATCATAGCCTGAGGACCCGGTGGAGCACGCGGTGGATGAAAAGTCTGTGGAGGTGAACCCCTCCTAAGTCTAGGGCAATCCCTCACCATATTGCGAGTGTCGCCACACTCAAAACAAGCTCTCGGAGGGCGTGACTGTTGTGACTGGATCGCGTCAGGTCTGTTGGACTGGCCGCTAAAAGCACCCAGTGCAGGAGACATACTAGATACTGGCGGTGCATACTAAGGCTCCTAGGGCCTAGAAGGGGCCGGAATACCACTAGTGGTGGCTGGAAGATATGAATGAACGGGGCGACTTACATAACCCCTACCATGGCGAACTGTAGCTAGGGAACGAGTACCACTGTAAGTGTCAGACTCACGAGACCTTTTGGCCTCCCTCTCCTCTCTATCTCGAGCGAGCAAGCCCTCCAGTCTCCTAGCAATACTCACAACCTGCAAGCAATAAATATCCATCTCCGGCTCCCTAACCATACTAATCATGATACTGGGTGGAGTTCCTCATAAACGAACGAACCCTCTCTCGAACCGTGGCAACCAAGGCTGGTGCATGTCGGGCCAAATCGCTGAAGCGAATTGCATACTCTGACACAATCATAGCACCCTGGCACAGCTGCTCAAATTCCACGCGCCATATGTCCCTGAGGCTCTGAGGGACATACTCTCTCAAAAACATGTCCGAGACTGAGTCCATATAAGTGAAGTTGCCTCAGCCGGACTACTCAACTCATACGCACGCCACCACTGATAGGCTGCTCCTCTAAGATGGAATTCTGTAAAAGAAGCCACACTCGACTCCGCTATGCCCATACTACGGAGACTACAGTGACACTCCTCCAAAAAGAATTTGGGCATCATCTGTCGCCAATCCGCTGAAGGTAGATGGGTGGTACTCTTGTACTTCTCAAGTCTGAGACGCTCCGCCTCAGAAGCTACTGCACTAGCCTCGTGCTGAATCGGAACTACCAGATGCACCTACATAAACTCTGCGACCTGGTCGACCTGAACCCGCTGCTCTAGGGTACAGTCTGCGGGAGTTTGTGCCCCTCCCCCGACCTGAGATGCGGCAGGAGTAAGTGGAATAAATCCACCCTGAGCTAAGGTGTTGAACATTCTCATGAACTGGGCTAGAGTCTCCTGGGGGGTTGGTGTAGCAACAGGTACCTTAGGTGTCTGGCCTCCAGCTGGAGCTACTAGGGCTCCTCTATAACAACTCGCGCGGGTGCTCTGGCTACACCGCATGGACGTCCCTGGCCTCTACCCCCGCCCCGGCCTCTCGTGGCTCTAGCATGGGGAACAGGTGCCTGGTCATCAGAATCGCATGTACGGGTCCTCACCATCTGTGAGAAAGAATAGAATACAGAAGTTTAGAATTTTGATGTCAACAAATATCGCACGATAAGGAATCAAAGAAGTGTAATTTTTTGTAACAGTTCCATTGCTTCCCGAAGATAAGTACAGACGTCTCCGTACCGATCTGCGAGACTCTAATAAATCGTCTTGTGACTCACAACACCTATGAACCTAGATCTTGATACCAACTTGTCACGACCCAATCTTCCCTCCGTGAGAGGTCGCAATGACACCTAGTCTCTACGACTAGGTAAGCCTAACATTTGCGGAAACAATGAAAATAAAAGCATAAATCTTAAAAACTAACAGCAACAGGTAATTAAATAAATGATAGAAATGTTGCTCGGCATATTCAATAACCAATTCTCGAAATATACACAGAATCTCCAAAAGCCGGAACATCATAAGTCACAAGATTCTAAGAATTTGTCTAACTGTTCTATACATCAGTATTTAGAAGAAGTAAAGGAAGAACAACACAAAATAGAATGAGGGGTATTCTGAGTTCTGTGGATGCGGGCAGATGTACCTTGAAGTCTTCGAAACAGCAGCAAATGCACAACTAATAGCGAGGTGTGCAAAAGAGTACCATATGTACACAACAATGGTACCCAGTAAGTGCCAAGCCTAACCTCGCTCGATTAGTGACGAGGTCAGGTCAGGCCCACTAGTACATAATAAATAAGGCAGGAGAATATACAGTATAATAAGAGACTACAATTTAACAAAAGGAAACATAGTAAAACAACAGTACAACACACAGGGTAAACAGCAGGGGATGTCCCGAGATACCGTCTCGTAGTCCCATAATAAATATGCAGGGAGAACTCCCGAGTTACTGCCTCGTAGTCTCAAAAGTAAATATATACAGGGAGAACTCCCGAGGTACTGCATCATAGTCTCAAAAGTAAATGTGCACGGGGATCTCTTGGGATACCCTCTCGTAATCCCAAAATAAACATGCAGGAGGATCTCCCGGGATACCACCCCGTAATCCCAAAGTTAATACGCAGCTCAAACAATGGAGATAACAGTTACAGCAAGAAAACCTACAGTTTAGACTAAGTACAAGTCAAGAAAAAGGTGCAGGAATTCACTAAGCATGATGCACAAATTTCAGATAAACAATTAAGACGCGTAGGCATGTTATTCTAGGCTAACAAGATAACTATATAGGCTAGTATAACTCAATTAACATGAAACAGGTTCTTACTCAATAAAAATCAGGTTTTATAATAAATAGCCCGTGTACGCACTCGTCATCTCGCGTACACTCCACTCACATATCATAACAACACCAAATCCTAAGGGGATTTGCCCCACACAAGGTTAGTCAATCCACTTACCTCGAACCAAGCTTAATCAATCTCTAACAATGTCTTTTTCACGAATATCTGACTCTGAATAGCCCAAATCTAGCCAAAATCAATTACATACCACAAATATAACTATAAGAAGCTAATCTATTTAATGAAATTGAAGTTAAAGCAAAAAATTAGAAAATCTCTCCAAAAAGCCTCCCCGGGCCAACATCTCGGAATTGGGTAAAAGTCACAAAATAGGAACACCCATTCACTCACGAGTCTAACCATACAATATCATATTGAACAAATGAGCTCCGATTTCTGTTTTGAATAAAGTATTAGATATGTATCGTAATTACGGACCCGTAGCAAAAATAATCATCGAATTTGGACATCGTCTGAGGATTTTATGGTCATTTTACTAAGGTTGCCAGATTGTTTTAAGGTTAATTACGAAATTGTCACTGACGGCGTATTAAAAAACTACACTATTTTCGAATATTAAAACTTACATATCTCCTTCATTATAAGGTCAAATTCAGTGATTCAAAAGCCTAACTTGACTAGAATTTCACAAGGAATCCATTGGAGACATAAAAATCTTGTTTCATGATTGTTTGGTATGAGAAACGACGCAGAATAGCTGGCAGAAAAATATATATAAAACGGGCAAACTTCTTCTTCTTCAAATTTTCGAATCCCACAGCCCTAGGAACGAATTTCTTCACCAAATATCATCCTCAATTCATAGATAATCAATTCTAAACTTTACTGTTTCAATTACTCATTGTTTTTCATCACTTTTAAATCAAAAACTAAGAATTTTCATGGTAAAAATTGAGGGTTTGGGTAGAATTAGAGATTTTTTTTAAAAATCGAATCTTTACCTCGAATTGAGGTCGAATTTCAAAACTAATTGTATATTTGGGTGAATGGGTAAACGTAATTTGGTCCGAACCCCGAGTTTAGACCAAATGGACTGGGGTCGGGTTTTCAATTTTTTTTATAGAAAACTTAGGAAAAATTATATTTTTCAATAAAGTAAGTTCATTTAGCATTAATTAATGGTATTGAGTTAATTATGATTAGATTCGAGCAAGTTAGAGCAAGATTCTAAAGGAAAAGCAGTAATTAAGTAGTGAGTGGCCTACGAAATTGAGGTAAGTATTTGGTCTAACCTTGACTTGAGAGAATAGGAATCCCCACTTGTTTGCTATGTGAAATGCATGTGTGTGGTGTATAGGTGAGGTGACGAGTATCTATGCACCACCAATTGGTCTGTTAAACATGATCCCTTCCCCGTTTCCAATCTAATTAATTCATGTCTTAATTGTTCTATGTTAATTATTATTTCTATGACTACTTGGCCTTATTACTTTGTTGTTAAATAATGTTGTGGTTATTTTGGAAGAGTATTGGGTGTTTATTCGGTTCCCTTGTGATATAGAAAGGTTGAGCAGTTTGGCATTATTATATATATTCCCGTTGATTTCATTTTTGTGGTAATATTGATGAGTTTATGAGAAGTATAGTTTTCTGTTTATAAGTGTTGAATTAAAGGTGTTGTGAACGACTTGGCCTGAATTGTGAAAGTTTCTAATAAACAAATACAAATTGATTGTGATAAGGGGGCGAAATAGATTGTGTGAATAATTTATTGTGATAAGGGTGGATGATCGATTGTGATAAGAGTGGAGAAATTATTGTGATAAGGATGGACATTTATGTTTTACTGATTTTAAACACGAAGATTTGGAAACTTCACTATTTTACTCTATTGTTTCTCATATTATGCACATACGGTTATGTTAAAGTGAAATTTGGAAGTTTGGAAATTTATGCGAGGATTTGGTTATAGCTGAGACCTGGATAAAAATGACTGAGTTATTTTAAATTGTTGTTACAGTTGTTACCATTTACTTGTTTTAGATTTCGATATTGCCTTATTATTTATTATTGTCACAGGTTATGTATTTAATGCCCCGCCATAGCCTCGTCACTACTTCGTCAAGGTTAGGCTCGGCACTTACTCAGTACAAGGGGTCGGTTGTACTGATACTACACTCTGCACTCTTTTGTGTAGATCCAAGTACCGGCCAGCAGTAGAGATATTTAGAGCGGCTATTCATTTATTCGGAGACACGAGGTATATCTATCGGCGTTCGCAAATCCGAAGAGTCTTCTCCTATTTTCATAAACGTTGTTGTATTATATTCAGAACATTACATTATTTCTTTCAGCCCGGTATTTATAGTATTCTTTAACAGTTCGTGAGTTATGATACCAGAATCTGGGGCAGTTCTAGATTTATTTATATAATTATCGCGTGGTTCGTTTTATTCAATTGTTTATTATTTTATCTTTGGAAATTATTTATCGATAACCAATAGATTCAGTTTACATCAGATTATTATTTTATTATTTCTAAATAGATAATAAATCAAAGTAGTTAATCGAATTCTAACATTGGCTTGCCTAGCAAGTGTGGTGTTAGGTGCCATCACGATCCCTAAGGTTTGGAATTCGGGTCGTGACACTATTAATTGCGAAGACCTGGATCTCCCTGTCCCTGGGATCTGGAGTTATTATGTTGCCAGGCGTTTGCAATCTCACCTGGTGAACTCAAAGAAAATTTTTGGTGCCTCTGCCCCATGGAGTTAATTGCCACTTTGGTAGTTTCCTGTAACGACCCGGTTGGTCATTCTGTAGAATCTGCATTATATTTACTGTTTTTGCCTTGTCATAGATTGGTTATACTGTTTATGATGTGTTAGAGTCGGTTGGCTCGGGCTCGGAACGATTGTAGTGAGAATTGAGACACTTAGTCTCTAAAAATAGCTTTATAGTTGGAAAAGTCAACTGAGAGTTGACTTATTGGTAAACGACCTTGGAATGAGGACTTTATGGCTCATATAGTTTCGTTAGGTGATTTGGGACTTAGGAGTGTGTTCGGAATATTTTTGAGATGTCCGATGTAGAATTAGGCTTGAATTGGCGAAAGTTAGTTTTTGGTGATTTCCGGTCGGCAATGGAAAATAGGCTATTGGGGTCGGAACGGGATTCCGGAAGTTGGAACATGTTCATAATGTCATTTTGGATATGTGTGCAAAATTTCAGGTCAATCAGAGGTGTTTTGGATGGTTTCGGCATCGTTGGTGGAATTTAGGAATTTCAAAGTTCATAGGCTTGATTTGATGTGATTTTGGTGTTTTGATATTATTTTGGGTGTTCCGAGAGTACAACTAAGTTTGAATGATCATATATGATATGTTGGTATGTTTGGTTGGGGTCCCGAGGGGCTCGGGATTGATTTCAGATGGTTAACGGGAATTTTGGAGTTGGAAAAATGCAACTTTCAGCTGCTAGTGTGGTTTTACTGGTGTAACCGCACCTGCGGATGGAGAATCGCAGGTGCGGGCCCGCAGGAGCGGAAAGAGGCTTCGCAGGTGCGAAATTAGGCCAGCCCAGGGAAAGGTGCAGATGCGGACACTTGACCGCACCTGCGAGGTCGCAGGTGCGGAAGTGGATCCGCAGGTGCGGAATTGCCCGGTTTAATGAAAACCCGCATGTGCGGTCCTCCTGAGCGCAGGTGCGGACCGCAGGTGCGAGGAAAAGGGCCGCAGGTGCGAAAAGCCTAGGCAGAAAGTATAAAAAGGGGACTTAATTAGCGATTTTTAGTCTTCTTTTCACCATTGTCAATGCGGGTTCCAAGATTTTTGAGGGTTTTTTGAAGAGGAAAATAATTGTTCTTCATTGAGGTAAGGTTTTTGGACTTATTAACTCGATTATATGTGATTAAGACCTAATTAGTGGTGTTTAATTGGGAAAAAGCAGTGGGAAAAGGAGAAATTAGGGCTTGAGTTTAAGAGACCTTTTAGGGGTGATTTGAGGGGTCATTTGGACTCCGATTTCAGAGTTCTTTATATGTACGGACTCGTGAGATGATGAGGATCATTTTGGTATAAAGTGTTTCGAGTTTTGATACGTGGGACCGGGGGTCGGGTTTTGACTAATTTCAGATTTTGTGCATAAAGTTGATATTTTCAATTGGGTTTCATCCCCCTAGCATCTTTTGATTTGAAAAATCTGAACTTGATAGATTTGGAGCACTCGAAAGTTGATTCGAGGGGCAAGTGTGTTGTGGAGTAGCTTTTCGGGCTAGATTGAGGTAAGTAATGTCTTTAAATCCTGTCTTGAGGGTATGGAACCCCGGACTTTACATCCTTTCACGGTTTTGGAGTGACGCACACACTGGATGACGAGTGTAGGGCGTGCACAAATTGGAAATTTGGAAATATGTTCCTTTTGAGGCAACTATTGAGTTGCAAAAATGGCTTTTAAAGCATATGTTTTATGGTATTATTATGATTTGATATATTTGGGTTGTGAGCCACGTTTGGGGCCTAGTGCCGATCTGTTTTAACCTCTTGGGGCTATTTTCCTAATATTCCTCACGTAGTAATTATGATTTTACACTCAGCCTTTCTTGTTAAATTGTTGACACTCAGATTTGTTGAAATTGTTATTTCTTGAAATGAAATACTTGTTTAGGTCGAGAACCCCGTTTATTTATGGCCCGAGTGGCATGTTGAGAGTGTCTGACTGAGTGAGGTCGAGGGACAATATTGTGAGGATATTTATGATATGAGAGAGGCCGAGAGCCTGAGTGATTGATGCCACGAGATGGCTTGATATTAGCGTTTGGGCTGTAGGAGCCCCTCCAGAGTTTGTACACACCCCCAATGAGCGCAGGTACCTACTGAGTGCAAGTGCCGAGTGACGAGTGATTGGGAGGTATGAGTGACTGTGAGGTGCTGAGTAATTGTTACTGAGTGATGGTGAGGTGTTGAGTGACTGATTATGAGTGAAGATTTGGCCCGGGGGGCAGTTTATAATGATATTTTGCTGAGCTTTTGATTATGATTCACTTCATTTTTCATATTGAGATTTTTGGGAGTTTACTGAGAAACATTTGAGAATATACTTGTTCAAAGGATTTTTACTGAAATTGGTTTTCAAACTTATGTATTAAATGTATACTTTATTCAGACTCGGTATTTTACTATTTGTGGATTGGTGTTTTGTTGTTGTGTGCTTCTTATCTTCAGACTTGATTTATTTTCATTACTACTGAGTTAGCGTACTCATCATTACTCCCTGCACCTCTGTGTGCAGATCCAGGTACTGGTTCTGAGCAGTAGTCATTTACGTCTGTTCGGCTTCAGCTTGTGGGATTTCGAGGTAGCTGCGTCCACAGCTTCTCCATTTTCCTTTCTTCATTAGTATTTAGTATTTTGTTCTGAGACATTGTTTTATGACATTAGCAGTGTTAGTATTATTCTTAGATGCTCGTGATCAGTTGACTTCAGTTCTGGGGAATAGTTTAGACTCTTAGATTATTTTATGTTGCTTAAAGACTTGGAGAAATTTTATACTCACTATGGAATATTATTAATGATTACACAAATTTTATTAAAAGAAATGTGTAGTTACGTGATAGTGGCTAGCCTAGTTCCACGATAGGCTCCATCACGATCGATTAGGATTTTGGGGTCGTGACATTTCCTCTATCAAAGATCCCCACAACATTTACCACTTCATATGTAGTCTAGTTCTGACAATCATGCGTTGGATGACCCATTTCACAAAATTCACAAACCAAGGATGACCAGCTTTGGATGATCAGACCATTTCGTATCTTTCTGGCCCTGGTGTATAGTTGGTCTTGCACTGATGTGTTAGAATCCACTCGAATTACCCACAACCTTTTCCTTCTCTCATTATTATCTACAGACCATTCATTTAGAATTGCCATAATCTCCTTAGGAGTTTTCTTCATAAGAGGGCATCCAATTGCGCTGTTTAGCATCCTCCTGCCATTGGGTGTCAACCCATCCCAGAAATCATGGAGTTGCACCCAAAAGTCTACTCCATGATGCTGACATCTTCTCATAATATCCTAAAATCGTTTCCATGCTTCAAACACTGTTTCTGTATCTTTCTGCTGGAAGTTGTGGATCTCTTC
Source organism: Nicotiana undulata (assembly GCA_005239495.1). NCBI lineage: Eukaryota > Viridiplantae > Streptophyta > Magnoliopsida > Solanales > Solanaceae > Nicotiana > Nicotiana undulata. The sequence continues at coordinate 16,220 of ML291012.1, read as the reverse complement.
GAATTTTTCCTATTTTTGCAGCTGAAAAATATTTTTCAAGGAAATTCTTTGTCATGTCTTCCCAAGTTTGAATTGACCCAGTTGGCAAACTTCTCATCCAGTTCTTAGCATCTTCCCTCAGTGAAAAAGAAAATGTCCTTAAGTAGATAGCATCTTTCAATACCCCGTTGTGCTGGAAGGTATTCAAAATCTCATCAAAATCCATCAAATGAGTGTTAGGATCATTGTTGGGTTTGCCTCAGAAGACACAATTGTTCTGAATGGTCTGAAGTAGTCCTTGTTTGATCTCAAAATTATTGGTTACAATCGGAGGAGGTCTCACACTAGATACTACTTTGTTGTAGACCGACTTGGCGTAGTCTCCCAGCGATTGTCCATGCCTATGCATACTATTTTTAAATTCGTCTTCAATCAGAGGTCAGTTCAGGTTGAATCTTCATCCTCCATTCCCGTCACCGTTTCATCAGCTCTGAGAGCTTCCTCTGCAGCTGCTTCCTGTTGGGCTGCTTCCCGCGCAGCCAAATCAACTACCTCATCACCGTTTTAGCCATGTACTATTTGGTTGAAGATTTACCCAAGAATTTTCCGGTGAGTTATTTCTCTTTCCTCAAATGTCGCTGACGCTTTTCCACCTCTGGATCGTATAGTATCACTTCTTTTGAATAAGATCGAGTCATACACCACAGAACTTAACTTTTTGCCTGCACACAGAAGAGAAAAATCGTGAAGAATAAAATAAAATTGATTCCTCAATTAGCACCAAAAACTAATTTGAACACTATTAATTGTCAATCCCTGGCAACAACGCCAAAATTTAACGAGCGCAAAACACAACATAAAATTGATGCTCGCTAGCCAAAGAAAGTATAGTTTAATTATCGTCTCCACATGGAAGATTTAAACAATGTACAAATTATTTCTAGCTTAACGCTATTCAGGATGATTAACACTTTGGTAGGAATGATGAATAACTAAAATTAACTAAGAAAACTAAAACAAGTAACAATTGATCACAGAAAGAAAAGAGTTGAGCAACACCTAAATAATCAATGGGAGAAATAAGGGTCGTGACACGATAGGTGCAACATAGCTATTTGAGATCCAACTCTAGTTCAATTCACTCTAATGTTCTAATGATTCTCATGGATTCACCCGATGATTAATTCAAACGTGTAGACAAGACTTCTCTCTCAATTAAATCTTAACTCTATGATGTGAACTAATATAAGGCACTGTGAAAGTATGCAAGCACGTGTTAATGGATTAGTCTTTAGAAAAACGTCTCTCAAATATTCTCCTAACGTGATTTAATCAGCAATTCAACAAGCTCTTTCGGTTACTTAAAAGAATCATTGAATTAAACCAAACGAAATAATTCAAGAATTATCATCAAAATATTCCTCTTTCGATTAAATAAATTGGTGAACAAAGTTGCAAACGATTCAAAGCTCCATACACAAATTCAAGCAAAGAACTAGAGTTAAAATCCGCAAATATCAATCAAAGCACCATATCCGTCAAACCTTAAATAGAAACTTGTCACGACCCCAAATTCTAACAGGCCGTGATTGCGCATATCGTGGAACTAGGCTAGCCGACCATCACTTTACTACGCTTTTGTTCAATCATAAAAGTTCACAATTAAATAATCAGAAAGCAACCATAGCATAAATAATATAAATAATTCTTAGCGTCCCCATAATATTCTAAACCACCTCCCAAGAAC
>ML291012.1:0-11034 GCA_005239495.1 Nicotiana undulata | reverse complement strand
CCACCACCACCACCACCACCACCACTACCACCACACACGCGCGCGCGCGATCCCGGTTTAATTTCCTGAATTTTTACTCAGACTTCAAAGCTCTAAATCGTTCGATTTAGCTCCACCCTTCTTAATTCGAAATCACATTCTACAAGGCATAAAACACGTAATAAGTGCAATTCACTATCATTTGAGCTCAAACACATATAAAATGTACTCCCTCCAGTAAAAAATAAGTGACTTTTTTGTTGTTTTCACACATATTAAGAAATTCACATTTTAACATTAATTAGCAATGAAATTGATCATATTAACCTTTACTATCTTTTCACATAAACACATACTCCAACACTATTTACTCCAAGAGTAATGTAGGAAAAAAATAATTAATTCATTCTTGAAATCTGAAAATATCACTTATTTTAGACAAAAAATCACTTATTTTAGACTGGGGGGAATAGTAATTAGAGGGAAAACTATGACTAAAACACGAATTTCTAACCTAGCATCAAGAACCATTAGTTTCAAATCCTAAATACAACTCTGGGGCCCAAAGAAAGATGGAATGACTTGACTGTTTAACCAAAGAATTAGATTCTTTGCCAAAGTTATTTTAAGAAGAACACGGGTTTCTGATAACCAAGGAATACGCTAATAATTGTAAGTAAATTCGTAAATAGAAAGCAGTAAGATGCGTAAAAAGTAAGTATATTACAATAGCAGTTTGAACGTGTCCTTGCAAGTTATATTTTACTCCCTTTTATAGGGAATTTCTTAATATAACGTCTACTCTTTTCAGTGATTGAGCATTAATGACTAATAATGGCATTAATGTAACGTTACAATGATTAATAGTAACTGTTGAGTGAAGATTGTGTAACATTTTGGCTCATTAATTGAAGACCCCCAATCTGCCATGTATCTCACCTTGATTCATTTTGACCATGTCTTTTCATCTTCTCGATTAGGTTGAGATTCTCGTATCTGATTACCCCGTGGGTATGTTATTCCGTTCCTCTTTATCTCATACATATTCATAAAGTCATGTCCAGTTGTCATGATTTCATTACTCCACATAGATTGCTGAGTCATCATAATTGTTACACGTGTGAAGCTCATTTTTACCAATATAGATAGTCCCCCCACTTACCATTTATTTATCGACTAATATTTGGTAAGTGGATACTCATTTATGGCGGGAATATTTTGCCACCGCTTCGCTCGTACCATTGCATCCATCTCTGAATGTATGTATCGCTTGTCACTTCTATTTAATGCCCGTTCCACGTGGCGTTCCTGGGTTGGTTCTACAATTACTCAGCGCTTTTTGCGGCTGCATCAGTCACGAAGTGAAATCTTCAATTATGACTTTCACATCGCTGTTTTTCCTTTTTTTTTACGGTTGCCTTCGAGTATAAATACCCCTTTTCCTTTCTTTACTTTCACGAAAAACTTCCGACCTTCTTTATTTATTTGTAAATTCTTCATTCTTCGTAAATATGTCTTCTTCAATATTTGTTGTAATATCGCTCTATAATTTGTTTTTGGGCTTCCATACGTATTAGTGCAGCTTCTCTTCTTTGCTCGAGCAAATCCAGATTTGTCCTCAATTCGCCGTTATTTGTTTCTTCTGTTGTTGTTGTGAATCTTGTGCTTGGTTCGCCAATTTCCACCGGTATTAAAGCTTCTGAACTGTAAACAATCGCCTAATGGAGTCTCTCCCGTAGCTGTTTTTGCAGTATTTCTATAAGCCCATAATACTGTCGGTAGCTCATCGGGCTAGTTTCCCTTGGCCTTTTCCAACTATTTCTTTAGGTTGTTGACGATGACTTTGTTTGTTGACTCGGCTTGCCCATTAGCCACGGGGTGATATGGTGATGAAGTGATTCGTTTGATTTTCCAACTTTAGAAGAATTCTGTGATTTGTGAGCCTATGAATTGCGGGCCATTGTCACATACGATCTCCTTCGGTATTCCAAAGCGGCATATTATGTGTCGCCATATGAAGCTTTCCACTTCTTTTTCTCGCACATGTTTAAAAGCGCCTGCCTCCACCCACTTTGTGAAATAATCAGTTAATACGAGTAAGAACCGTACCTTTCCTTTAGCTGGGGGAAGGGGTCCTACTATGTCCATCCCCCATTTCATGAATGGCCATGGTGATATCATTGGGTGAAGTAACTCTGCTGGTCGATGCATGTTGTTAGCGTACCGTTGGCATTCGTCACATTTAGCTACGAAATTCTCAGCCTCTTCTTCCATTTTGGGCCAATAGTACCCCTCTGATTAGGGTTTTGACAAAGGATCTTGCTCCTGGATGGTTTCCGTAGTGTCTTTCGTGTACTTCCTTCATTACGAACTCCGTTAGATTGGGTCCGAGGCACTTTGCTAAGGGACCTCCAAACATTTTGCGGTATAAAGTATCACGAATGAGGCAGTACCGTGCAGCTTTTCGGCGAAGTACTTGAGCTGCTTTTTTATCTTCGGGTATGGTACCATTCTGCAAAAAAATTAAAATTTTATTTCTCCAATCCCAGGTTAAATTGTTAAATGTTACCTCATTTTTGTCCTGGTCTATTGCTGAGTTAAATAGGTGTATGACAATTGCATTGTCTTTATTTGTCACTTCTGCAACTGCTGCGAGGTTAGCTAATGCATCAGCTTCTGCATTTTCCTCCGTGGGTATTTGCATAACCTTCCATGATTGGAATTGTCTTACTAGGTCTCGTGCCTTTTCCAGATATTGTTGCATCTGAGCCTCTCTAGCAGTGTAAGTCCCCTGCATCTGGTTCACCACTAATTGAGAGTCACTTTTGATCACGATCTGCTCGATTGAGAGTTCTTATGCCAGTTCAAGCCCTGCAATGACAGCTCTGTACTCTGCTTCATTGTTAGTTATGGGATAACATTTAATAGCTTGTCGTATCTTTTCACCCGTAGGTGATATTAAAACAAATCCCAAGCCAACTCTTTTTACATTAGAAGAGCCGTCTGTAAATAGGGTCCATATTCCTGGATTAGCCCCGTTAAAAAGTTGTAACTCTCTTTCCACTTCAGGGATTATGCTAGTATTAAAATCAGCGACGAAATCAGCTAAAATTTGAGACTTTATTGCAGTCCTAGGATGATAAATTATGTCATGTTCGCTTAATTCTATTGCCCACTTAGCTAATCTCCCTGATAATTCTTGTTTATGCAGACTATTTCTCAATGGGTATGAGGTTACAACAGTGATTTGATGACATTGAAAATATGGTCTTAACTTTCTAGCTGCCATGATTAGAGCTAAGGCTAATTTTTCTAGATGAGGATATCTAGTTTCTGCATCTAATAAGAACTTACTTACATAATAAATTGGAGATTTCTTACCTTTTTCTTCTCTTACCATTACTGCACTTACGACAATTTCTGCAACGGCAAGGTAGACATACAGCCTTTCCCCCTCTTTTGGCTTAGACAACAATGGGGGTTTTGATAGATAGGCCTTCAGATTTTTTTTAGAGCCTGTTGACATTCTTCAATCCATTCGAACTGATTCTGCTTTTTAAGAATTGAAAAGAATTTAAAACTCTTTTCTGAAGACCTGGAGATAAATCTTCCTAAAGCTGCAATTCTTCCTGTTAGTCTTTGAACTTCTTTATTGCTCGTAAGTATATTGGGTATTTCATCAATAGCCTTAATTTGAGCAATATTTACTTCTATTCCTCTATTTGATACAAGGAAACCCAAAAACTTACCCGATTCTACGCCAAAGGCGCATTTTTCTGGATTCGGTTTCATATTATACCTGCGTAGGATTTCAAAGGTAATTGAAAGATGCTGGAAATGATCTTTCGCTTGTGTTGATTTCACCAACATGTCATCAATGTATACCTCCATTGTTTTCCCCAGATGTTCCTGGAACATCTTGGTCACCAGCCTTTGATACGTGGCTCAAGCATTTTTCAGGACAAAAGGCATGACTATATAACAATAAGTCCCCCATGTTTGTTATAAAGGAAGTTTTTTCCTCGTCTGAGGGATCCATTTTTATCTGGTTATAATCAGAGTACGCATCTAGAAAGCTTAACAATTCATGACCTGCAGTGGCATCAATCATTTAATCTATGTGCGGTACTGGAACTGAGTCTTTAGGGCATGCTTTATTTAAATCTGTGTAATCTACGCATACTCTCCATTTACCATTCTTTTTGGGCACCACTACATTATTGGCTAACCAATTAGGATATTTTACCTCACGTATTGAACCAATTTTCAATAGTTTATGTACCTCTTCGTCGATCACTTGGTTCTTGAATGGTCCTTGCTTTCTTTTCTTTTGCTTGACAGGCACGAAGGATGGATCTTCACTTGGTTTATGAGTCATCACTTCTGGAGGAATACCTGTCATGTCTGAATGGGACCAAGCAAAGCAATCTGCGTTAGCCTTTAAATATTCAATTAACTTACTTCTTCTGCTAGGGCTTAGCCTCGTGCCTATGTGAACTTTTTGTTCGGGCTTCTACTCGAACAGTGGAACAGCTTCGAGCTCTTTCTGTAGTTGTTTTGATATGCTCGTCCTCTTCTGGTTCTTGAATGACATCAGGTATGGAATCCATTTCCGTATGTTTTGAGACTTCTTCCGTGGTGACTTGGTTCACCTTCTTGTGGTTATCTTCTTCCGTACCTGTTTGGATAACAGTTTTTTCTGTACCTGTTTGGACGATTTCCTCGTCTTTTGATTCTTCCGCTATTCTTTTTTATTAGAGTGTACTACAGAATTTATATTCCTTGAGGTTTGTTGATCGCCCCGAATCTGTTGAATTCCCCATTTGGAAGGGAATTTAATTACCTGATGTAAGGTAGATGGTATTGCTTTCATGTCATGGATCCATGGTCTTCCCATGATTACGTTGTAAGCCATATCGGTATCAATGGCTTGGAATCTAGTATTTTTTATTACTCCTTCTGCATAGGTGCTAAGCTCAATTTCCCCTTTTGTTACGACCGTAGAGTTTTCAAATCCAGATAAGGCTCGTGCTTTTGGGATTACTTGATCCTCCATTAGAATTTCTTCCACAACTCTCAACAAAATGATGTTGACTGAGCTACCTGGATCAATCAACACTCTTTTTACGTTAGTGTCATGTATAAGTAGGGATATTACTAGTGTGTCGTTGTGTGGAAGCATTAATCCGTTGATATCCGCATCGTCGAATGATATATTGTCTGCTTCCACGTCTTCACGAATCCGCTTCCCGTGTGTAATTGTGAATTTTGTTATTCTCTTGCAGATTACTCTGTTCACCTCCTCTTCTCCATGTATCACGTTCACTGTTCGCTTTGGAGATGGTGGTTTTCGGGGCTCCTGCCTGTTCTTCATATATGCATGTTTACCTTTTTCACTAAATAGTTCTGTTAGATAGCCATGTCTTAATAATTGCTCTACCTCACCTTGCAATAATCTTCAATCTGATGTTCTGTGCCCATGATCGTTATGGAATTCACACCAGAAGTATGGATTTCTTTTATTCGAGTTCGACCTCATTTCTTTGGGCCATCGAACCTTATCACCCATACTTCTCAATACTGTAATTAATTCAGAAGTACTTACATTGAAGTTGTAGTCTCCAATTCTTGTATTACCTCTATTTCGTTCATCCCGATCTTTTCTGGATCTTGATGAGGATGAGCTCGTATCTCTATTTGATGGTCTATATTCTGACCGGGTGTTTTCAAACCTAGGTCAATTTTCTCGTCCCGAAGGTCCTATATAAGGGTCGTACATGTTCTTACATGTTCTCATTTTCTGGTTTGGAGCGTCTAGAACTGGTTCGATCTTCAGCTTTTGACAGAGCAATTGTGTCTTCTTCTATTCGTAGCTTAGTGTTGTAACTGTTATAGACATCGTTTCGCGTCGTGGCTGGGAATTCTCTCAAGTTTTCCTTGAGTCTTCGCGTGGCTTCTGAGCTTTTGTCATTTAAATTGCTTGCAAATGCCATGGCTGCCCAATTGTGAGGTACCCTTTGTAGCAACATTCTTTCTCGTTGAAACATGTCTACAAATTCAAGAAGCAACTCTGTCTCTCCTTGTTTTATTTTGAATATGTCTCCCATTCTTTTTTCGACTTTTTGCGCACCGCAACGCGCTTTTATAAAGAATCTGCAAGCTCAGCAAAAGAGTCAATAGAATTTTTAGATATAAGAGAATACCATGTTAGTGCTCCTTTGGTGAGTGTCTCTCCGAACTTCTTGACTAGTACTGACTAATTTCTTGTTTAGTCAGGTCGTTGCCTTTTACTCCGGTGATAAAAGCAGTTACATGATCACGTGGATCTGTTGTCCCGTCGTACTTGAGAATATCAGGCATTTTGAATTTCTTGGGAATATGCAAGAGCGCTGCACTTGGCTTCCAATGTTGTTGAGAATATCTATCAACATCAATGCCTTTGATGACAGGTGGTACTCCAGGAATTTGCTCGATTCGATCGTTTTGTTCCTTCACCTGTTTCTGCAGGGTTAGTAATAAAGATTGTAATTCTGGATTATTGGACATACCTGGTCTTGCTTCGAGGGACTTATTTGGAGTGCCTCCACTTCCTGAGTTTGCTAATACGGATTGTGGAGTTTCCACAGTTACAGTGTTGTTAGGAGGAGGTGCAGATGATGCAGCTGGTAGTCCCCTCATGAAAGCTTGTAAGGTTTGAGTCACATACTCAACAACCATTTGTTTCACATTATCTTGTTCTTCTGCTTGTTCATTTCCATTGAGATTATTGTTTTGAGTCGCAGATCTTTCTGGGGAATGTTCCCTTGATCCTCGTGGGGATCCTGAGGGCGATGGAACTGGGGTTCCAACCCTCTGTTGGTTGTTGTCGTTGGCGTTCGACATAATTCACAGAATGTTATTTGAGAAAAAACAGAGATTATCATATTTTCCGGTAACGGAACCAATTTGTTTAACCAAAGAATTAGATTCTTTGCCAAAGCTATTTTAAGAAGAACACGGGTTTCTGATAACCAAGGAATACGCTAATAATTGTAAGTAAATTCGTAAATAGAAAGCAGTAAGACGCGTAAAAAGTAAGTATATTGCAATAGCAGTTCGAATGTGTCCTTACAAGTTATATTTTACTCCCTTTTATAGGAAATTTCTTAATATAACGTCTACTCTTTTCAGTAATTGAGCATTAATGACTAATAATGGCATTAATGTAACGTTACAATGATTAATCGTAACTGTTGCGTGAAGATTGTGTAACGTTTTGGCTCATTAATTGAATATCTCAAATCTGCCATGTATCTCGCCTTGATTCATTTTGACCGTGTCTCTTCATCTTTTCGATTAGGTTGAGATTCCCGTATCTGATTACCCCGTGAGTATGTTGTTCTGTTCCTCTTTATCTCGTACCTCTTCATAGAGTCCTGCTCAATTGTCATAATTTCATTGCTCCACATAGATTGTTGAGTCATCATAATTTTTTACGCGCGTGAAGCTCATTTTTAGTTTTCACCGATACATTGACAATGGTGTAAATATTGAAATTCAGAGAGCAATTGCCACTATTATAACTCCAACAAATACCATCAGCTCAATAAATTACTTTCTCATTTACTTCCACCGCAAATCTGAACCAAGCACGAGACCAAGCATCAAAAAGTGCTGCTCCAATGGGTAAAACATTTATAACTCAACTCAACTAATTAGTACTTTTTTGAAAATATAACATAGCATGTATTTAAAAATAATATTTTAAATCTTATAAGATATTTCCTCCGGTTCACAATAAGCGATCAATTTGCTTTTAGCACGCTCATTAAGAAAATACTAAATTCTATACAAAAATACTTACTATGACTAAACTACCCCTAATTAAACATTTAATGTGAGGAGTAAGAAAACATTTTAGGGATATGTACATAGGAGTTATTTTGTAAAAATAAATTGAATTCTTTCTTGATTACATAATTGGACACTTGTTTTAAACCAAAATAAAAAGGAAACGGATCACTTATTATGAATCGGAAGCAGTATATAAAAGATTTCATAGCTTTGTTTTACTTGGCTCGTCCCGAAAAAATATTGAGGTTTGAAGTGAGTCAACATATCTAATTTCACATCATTTTATAAAAGTATTTGAAATAATATATTAAGTACATAAAGACTAGTATATAAGAGCTACTATATATCATTTTTATAGTTATTTTTCTTCTCTTTTTTAATAAAAAAAGAAAAGAAAAGAAAAAGATACTTAGAAGTGAGAAAAATAGTTTGACAATAATCATTAATTTACTGATCATAAATACTAATATTCCAATATTTACAAATGTTGACTCACTTCGACAAACATGATTTCTTTGGTCTTCAAACTTCAAATATTTTTCTTTTACTTCAACTTAAATATCGTCCAAGTACTTGCTAAAAGATGCTTCCTCGGTCTCAAAGTAATCGTCTTGGTTATTAAAAATAGTTGTTTTAAATTATTTATCAATTTAGAAGTTCAAGATAAAAATTAATTTCTTTTTTACTCTTAGTACTCTTTCCGGTTCAAAATAAGTGATTTTTTGGATGTTTTCACAGAGATTAAGAAATCCACCTTTTAACATTAATTAGCAATAAAATTGATCATATTAACCTTAACTATCTCATATAAACACTCCTAACACATACTCCAACACTATTTACTCCAAAGGCAATATGGGAAAAAAATAATTAATTTATTTTTAAAATCTGAAAAAATTACTTTAAAAAATTACTTATTTTGGATCACAAAAAATCACTTATTTTAGACCAGAGAAAATAATAATTATTCTTGAAAACTACAAGCACTTAATTGTTCAAATACCAATGAAGAAAAATTAAATATTAAGATATAAATAAAATAAAGTAATCAAAATACTATCATAATTTATTTTTTTAAGGGACGTATACAAAAAAATCATAATATGAGAAGGGAGAATATTATAATGGAGGTGCTTTGAAATTCAATTCTATCCCTATCCGCCAGGTTGTATTGACGTTGTAAATTGTAATCCACACTCAGCTCTGAATCAATTTAAAGATGGATATTATTATATCTCTAAATTTTTAATTGGTCGGATTCTCATTCTGATTCTCTCATCTTATCCATAAAAAGGTTTTCATGTTGTGGTAGTGTGATGTTTGTAGTTTATTTTGAAGTTTGAAGTGTTAATATAAACATTAACGATTGTTTCCACTATTCGAAACATATAAATCAAATTAGAGGTGAATTTAGAATTTAAAATTAATGGGTACCATAAATGTTTTTAATGCATATTTTGTAATGACTAATATAAAATTTGTTAGGAACGTTTATTCGATTTTTTTGAGTTGATTCGGATCAACCTAATAGGCATTTTTTATTTAAAATTTTAAAAATTACATCTCAGATATAGAGCCCGTTTGACTTAGCTGATTTAGAGTAGCTGATAAGCACTACGTGCTGAAAAGCATTTTTAAGTGCTGAAGTTGATTTAAAAAATAAGCAGTTACGTGTTTGGATAAAAGTGCTGAAATTAATAATAAGCAACTGAAATTGTTTGATTAAAAAATGTTGATAAACTTCTTTTATGTTAAAATGACTTAAATGACATTATAATAATTTACACTACCAAAAACATTATTTTCTTCAAAATTTTAGATTCTACCTAGTTATCATGTTCTTCTAATTATAAAAATGATTAGATAATATATTTTTTTATAAATATAATTTATGTTATGATAAGTATACAACTATAAATTAGAAGGGCTAGAGTATAAATTAATAAAAGTTAAGAAAAAAACTTAAAAAATGCACACATCGTTTGTATAGAAGAAACAAGCCGTTAATATGTATTGAAGAACTGGGATAGAGTAAAACTATATGAAGAGTTTTGTTTTAAAAAGAAGTATTTTAGGGATAGAATAGTAAATATTTTGGTCAAACCTAAAGTGCTTATAAGCTGAAATTTGATAAGCTGGGGGAGACCAACTTATGGCTTTTGGCTTATAAGCACTTAACTTATAAGCACTTTTAATTTACCAAACGCGTAGATAAGCCAAAAAGTGCTTATAAGCCAGTTTGACTAGCTTATAAGCTTAGCCAAACACCCTCATAAAAACAAATGTGATTAGAATTTTAAAATAGGGCCACACCTTCATTATAACAACATAAGTAAAATCAACATTTTTACTAAGAAATTACATATTTTTTGTATATTAAAATTAATTTACACAAGTAATATAACATCTTCAAAAAGATAATTACATCAATCAGAATAAGAAAATTAAAAAAAAAAATTTCCATAGATAAATTATACCCCATAAGCATAAATTAGATAAACTACAATTTTTCATAAATCAAATTATAGTAAAGTGATTTATATTATATCTAACAACCATCGCATAACACAAATTTTGATGATATAATAAAAAAGATTAAAAAAAAATTAATCTCAACCCAAAATTCTCATTAAGACACAAGTGTTTTGGAGTTGAAAGAAGAAAACTCATAAATTTAATTTAGTGGATTATTTATTTTATATAATTTAAAGTTTAGGAGTCTCATTTTTTCGAGTGTTCTTGCTAGAGATCACATAAAAATAATACAATAGAGAAGAAAAAAATATAAAAAAATAATAAAACAACAAATAAAAAATTCGGTGGTAGCCGAAAAGGAAAATGACTGGGACAAAAGGTAATAAAAGCACAAAGAAAAGAGAAAGTCAGACAAGGTTCAAGATAAATTCAACTTGAATTTTACACATGAGAAAAGCTTTTAAAAAGGTCTACCAGCCATGGCACGTCTATCTAGTTTACGGTTGCAGGCGGTGGATCATATAATTAACCTAATTTAAAAAAAATCTCAATATAAATATATAAAAAATTTATTATTTTACCGGGTGTCAAGCCACTTCTTCAAAGAAGAGGTGGATCCGGATCCGTCCCTGGATCAAACAGACACATAGAATTACTCGAAAAAAACAAAAATAGCATACCCTTGGTTAGGGGTGGGCATTCGGTACTTCGGTTCGGTATTTAAGAATTTCGGTTCGGTATTTCGGT
>ML291010.1:65155-90749 GCA_005239495.1 Nicotiana undulata | reverse complement strand
TTATTTATTATACGCACGAAGGTAAATGTCGTGCCATGATTTATTGTACATTGCATTGTGAGGAAGACAGTAAAAGCACGAAGGGTGATGTCGTGCCATTATATTTGATTGAATTTCATTGTGAGGAAGAGGGTAAAAGCACGAAGGGTGATGCCGTGCCATTGTTTATTTTTCCGACATTTATATTGTTTCGTTGTCGAATATGTTGGATAAATTCTATCTGTCGATGTGACTGTTTTATTCCACTTGTTCCCCTTTATTGCTCCTGTATCCCCTACTTGCCTGTTATCACCTGCCTTGTGTTATTTCCTGTTACGTGCTGTAGAATAGGACAGGTTATCGTTAATGTCAAGTCTAGCCTCGTCACTACTTCGGCCGAGGTTAGGCTTGGCACTTACTCAGTACATGGGGTCGGTTGTACTGATACTACACTGCACTTCCTTGTGTTGTGCAGACCCTGCTACCGGACCCCGTGGAGCGTTCTGAGGGAGTTACCTTCAGTCCACGTCAGAGCTTCGAGGTATACACTGGCGTTCGTGGATCCCGAGGCTTCTCTCCTTTATCGTTCCATTGTCTTTCTTCTTATTTCCAAGACAGTGTCGTATTTTCATTTCCAGACTTGTATTTAGCATTCCAGTAGTTAGTCCGTGAGATTGCGACACCCCGGTTTTGGGATTGTTCGTTGTAGATGTCTTATCATTTCATTTTGAGTTTTCTAAGATATTATTATTATTTCTCTGTTGTGAAACAACTGAAGGGATTTGGAAGGCTCAGTAAAGTTTTGAGAGTTACTAGTGTGGGAAGTTTACGTTATTTCATGTTTGTCATGTCTTTATTCTCTGCATTCTGAAAGTTTCGTTATTTTAATTAAGCAATGCTTACATGATTTTTTTTGTGGGGAAAAATCGTTTCGTTCAGTATTAAATAATTTTTAATTGTTATTGCAAGTATACGTTGGCTGGCCTAGCGGGTTCAACGTTAGGCGCAGTCACGGCCCAAAGGGTGGGAATTCGGGTCGTGACAATATATCTCATCATCATCCGAATAAGAGATAATTATAGGATACTCGGGAAAAAGACCACAAAGTCGCATGAGATCACACTTTAACTTGTTGAATTGATCACACAATTGATTTTGTTCAATTATTATGCTATCCATAAGATAAGGAAGACTCTTCAAACTATTTTCCATCTTGGCATAGTCGTCCCTGATGGGAAATCTTAAAGAATCAAACTGCTGCACAACCTTGTCGAACGAGGCTGAATGTAACAACCCGACTGGTCGTTTTGCGTTCTAGGACCCTGGGCCCCTAAATGAGACTTCCCGTAGTTTCTTTTTCTGAATTATTACTTGTGGGGACAGGTGGTTCGGGATTTGGAGGAGTTTGGAGTGGTATAGGAACACTTGGTTCCTTAAGCTTGGCCTTAAAGTCCAAGTTTGACTTCGGTCAACATTTTTAGTAAACAACCTCGGAATCGAGATCCGAAAGTTTCGGTGGGTTCGTATGATAATTTCGGACTTGGGCGTATGTTCGGAACGAGTTTTGGATGACCCGAGAGCGTTTCGACGCCAAATAGTGAAATTTGAGTTCCCTTAAGTTCAAATTGAGGTTTGTAACGTGTTTTTGTGTTATCGAGGTCCAAACAAAATTCTGAGAACGGGAATAGTTCCGTTATGTCATTTATGACTTGCTCAAAAAATTTGGAGTCATTCTGAGTAGTATAGGTAGGTTTGGCGCATTGTTAGCTAATTCAAGAAACTAAAGTTAAAAGTTTGATTCAATTTGGTTTTGGGGTCGGATTCGTAGTTTCGTTGTTGTTTTTCGCGTTCCGAGAATTCGAGCAAGTCCGTATCATGAGTACAGACATGTCAGTTCCTTTAGACAGGGTCCCGAGGGGCTCGGGTGAGTTTCAGACCCCTTAGAGCTAAATGCTAAACACCAGATTTTTCACAGTCTGGTTTCCTTCTATGCGATCACGGGTGTACTCACGCGTTCTCATATAAGGAGTTGGCAGGGGCGGGAAAAATGCCCTATGCGATTGCACATGCATGCACGCGTTCGCATAGGGTAAGGGTTGTGGGCTGGCCCAGCTATTGCCCTCTGCGTTCGCACCCTTCCTCCCCTGCGATCGCGTAGTGCTAGCCTATCTAGCCTCCGCGTTCGCATGAATCCCTCCCGCAATCGAATTAAAGGCCTTCACATGTCCTGTCCAGTTGACCATCACGATCGCACTTCCCCTGCTGCGATCGCATACAAGGGGTAGCTAGGCAGTGTGAAATTTAAACGGGACTTAGTCTCTTTTGAGTAATTTTTTCTTCACTTGGGGCGATATTTGGAGCTTTCAAAGAGGAGAATTCACATAGCAACTGTGAGGTAAGTGATTCCTACTATAAATTAAGTTGAATACTTGAGTTCTTAGGTAGATTAACACATTAAATTAGTAGAAATCATGGGTTTAGAGTAAAACTTAGGTTTTTGACAAAAATGTAAAATTTCCAAGAAATTTATTATGGAATCATACAAAAACTATATAATATTGATCCTTAAGCTATGGATGATTGTTTCCTTCAAACATTTCCGGAATCTGAGCATGTGGGCCCGAAGGTATATTTTGGGATTTTGTAATTTAGGATGAAATAATCACTTAAATAGGGGAATTTCATACTTTTGAGTATAGATTGATTTATTTATGCAATATTTGGCTAGTTTCGAGTCCTTGGGAGACGAATTTGGAGTTTCAGGCGCGTTCTTGACCCGCAAAGTAGACTTGACACGAGGTGAGTCTCCTTTCTAACCTTGTAAGAGGTAATTTTCCCCATAGGTTATTATAAATAATTGTCTGTCTTTAATTGCGGGGCTACGCACGCACAAAGTGATGAGAGTCCGTGCGTAGCTACTATTATGTTATGTCGGGTAGTTTTAGGACTCACAAGCATGTTTTATGTGTCGTATCTATAATCTTAGATGTTAATTTAGATTGCCTAGTATCCTTGAATTGTTGAGTGAATATCTAGGAGGTTACATTCTGAAATTATATTATTGAATCTTTTATCTGCCAATGTATCCCCTACTGAATTCCTACTATCCTGCTAAATTATGTGTATGTATACGGGTTCCCGCGTCGCACGTATGATTCGCGAGCGGGGTAGCCCTACTATTATGTCAACCTTGACGTATGTTCGATTCGCGAGCGGTGTAATAGATGCATCTATGGTTCGAATCGTTCGACCCTTCGGCAGTTCACATTTATTTTCCCGTTGTATCGGTCGTACGTTCACGGCATGTTATGTGTTGTTAGTCGTTTGGGTGATCTGTTGAATATCATGAAAAAGGAAAACTAGGTAATTTTATATTCTAGAGTACTTGACACGTAAGGTAATTGTAAATGTTATTTGGTGCCTTTGTCTTCATTATTATTCATGACTGCTATTCCTGCTTAGCCTTACATTTAAACTATATTATTTTTTCCCTAGTAAGTATCACGTCGACTTCTCGTCACTACTTCTTCGAGATTAGACTGGATACTCACTGGGTACATATTGTTTATGTACTCATGCTACGCTTTCGTACTTAATTGTATAGGTTCTGAGGTGGGTGCATCTGGGTATCAGTACGGAGCTCGTTCCTGACTTGTACTTGGTTTGGATTTCTCGGTGAGCTACTTTCCTTGACGTCTTCCAGCAGTACCTTGGAGTTTTCTTTCCTTTTTTTGTTATATCTGTCTATATTTTCCTCATACAGTAGGGCAGACTTGTATTCTTTAGATTCTCATTCTACTAGATGCCTGTAAACATGTGCCACTAGTTCCTGGCACACACATAGTAGACATTATATTTTTGGGCTGTAAATATAAATTATGACTTTTATGTCTTAAATCTCAATTCAGTAAGTGACATAAATGTTTTTCTTTTGGTAAATTAAATGAAACTCACTAGTAAATTGATGTTGGCTTGCCTGACTTCGGTGTTAGGCGCCATTGCGACCTGATTTAGGATTTGGGTCGTGACAACATGGTATCAGAGCTCTAGGTTCACGTCGGTCTCACAAGTTAGTGGCAAATCCAATAGAGTCTTGCGGATCGGTACGTAGACGTTTGTATTTATCTTCGGGAGTCTATAGGGTGTTAGGAAATCTCTCTTTATTCATCTTCTATTGTGCACTTTATGGTATACTAAATCTCACTCTTCTATTCTCTCACATATGGCGAGGACGCGCACAACCAATGTTCTAGACCCGGGAAGGGCCGCTACCCCCGTCATCCGAGGCCGTGGCAGAGGCCGGGGGAGGGCACCGACCCGAGGTAGGGGACGAGGGCGTCCTAGAGCTATACCATTTGCACCCCCGGCGGATCCAGTGGAGGATCCCATCACTGAGGAGCAGAGCGAGGTGCCCGGAGCAGATCTTGCCCCTTTGGAATTTATGACGGCGCCGGGATTTTAGGAGGTCATGGGACATGTGATGCGGTTCATGGACACCATGACTCAGGCTTGTTTATTTCCAACGGATCCTGCTACTTCTCAGGCGGGAGGGGGAGCACAGACCCCTACTGCCCAGGCTGCAGGACATGCAGTAGCAGTATATCAGACCCCGGGTACACTGCTTGTGGGCGGGGCCCAGCCAGCAACAGCAGCACCTGAGCCCAGACCAGCTGCGGACGACGATCCCCTGAAGCTATTGGATAGATGGACCAGATTGCACCCTCCTATCTTCGGAGGTGAGCGTCACGGGGACGCACAGGACATTATTGATAGGTGCAGGGACAGACTGCACAACATGAGGATACTGGAGTCCCACGGAGTTGATTTCACTACCTTCCAGTTAGAGGGCAGGGCCCGCAGATGGTGGCAGTCCTATATACTTGGCAGGCCGGCAGATTCTCCTCCCCTCACTTGGGAGAAATTCACTCAGTTTTTCCTGGACATATATATTCCACCCTCTGAGAGGGAAAAGCTGCGGTATCAATTTGAGCAGCTGGAGTAGGGTCAGATGTCTGTGACTGACTACGAGGCTAGGTTTTCTAAGCTGTCTCGACATGTACTCATGATACTTCCTACTGATGCAGAGTGAGTGCGGAGATTTGTAGCTGAGTTACACTCAGGTATTACGGCCAACATGGACCGAGAGGTGGATGTGGGGACTCCTTATCAGCTTGTAGTCGAGATTGCTCATCGGATTAAGGGTTATCGATCGAGGGGCAGAGAGTAGAGCCAGCAGGATAAGAGAGCTAGATTTTCTAAAGATTTCAGAGGTGCTCCAGCCATGGGCAGAGGTCAGTTTGGTAGGGGCCAGTCTAGTAGGCCTCCATATTCAACACTCGCACCACCTCCACGAGGTGTCCCAGCGAGGCCTTATTTCAGCACTATGCCGGAGAGTTCTTATCGCCCACCAGCCATTCAGGGTTCCTCCGGCGGGTATTCTGGTCATCAGGGGTCTGCCAGTCCTTATTTCAGTTCTATGCCAGAGAGTTCATACCGCCCTCGAGCTATTCAGGGATCTTCTTCAAGACAGCAGGCCATGGTACCCAGGGGATGTTATGAGTGCGGGTATCCAGGCCATATTAAGAGGACTTGTCCCAGGCTTCGGGGCAAGGCAGTGCAACAAGGTTACCAACCTATGAGTTCAGCACCAGCGGTCCGGCCACCCAAAGGTGTAGGACATGCTGGTAGGGGTCGTCTCAGAGGTGGAGGCCAGACAACTCCTGTTCATGCTAGTGGAGGTCAATCTTCTGGTGCTCTTGCCAGATTCTATGCTTTCCCGGCCAAACCAGATGCAGTAGCCTCAAATGTCGTGATCACATATATTATTTCAGTATTCGGTAGATATGCATCAGTTTGTTTGATCCAGGATCCACTTATTCATATGTGTCATCCTTGTTTGCTCATTTCCTGGATATTCCTCGTGAGTCTCTGGGTACTCTTGTTTATGTGTCCACTCCTGTGGGTGATTCTGTGGTTGTGGACCGGATTTATCGGTCCTGTGTGGTTACATTCTTTGGGTTCGATACCAGAGCGTACCTTTTGTTGCTTGATATGGTTGATTTTGAGGTCATCCTAGGCATGGATTGGCTATCTCCTTATCATGCTGTGCTAGATTACCATGCCAAGACTTCTACTCTAGCCATGCTCGTGTTTCCGAGGTTGGAGTCGAGAGGTTCCTCAGTTAGTGCAGCTAGTCGGGTTATTTCCTTCCTGAAGGCTCGACATATGGTCGAGAAGGGTTGTTTGGCTTATCTTTATTATATGCGGGATACCACCGCCGAGTCTCCGACGATTGATTTGGTTCCAGTAGTTTGAGAGTTTGCTGATGTATTCCCTTCAAACCTTCCAGGCATGCCACCGAATCGTGACATTGATTTTTGCATAGACTTAGCTCCAGGCACCCAGCCTATATCTATTCCATCGTACCGTATGGCTCCGAAAGAATTGAGAGAATTGAAAGAACAACTTGAGGAGTTGTTGGCTAAGGGGTTTATCAGACCGAGTGTATCGCCTTGGGGAGCTCCAGTGCTATTTGTGAAGAAGAAGGATGGGACTATGCGGATGTGTATTGATTACCGCCAGTTGAACAAGGCCATCATCAAGAACAAGTACCCGTTGCTGCGTATCGATGATTTGTTTGACCAGTTGCAGGGTGCGCGGGTGTTTTCTAAGATTGACTTGAGATCGGGGTACCATTAGTTGAAGATTCGGGACTCAGATGTTCCGAAGACTGCCTTTCCTACGAGATATGGTTACTATGAGTTCATGGTGATGTCCTTTGGCTTGACTAATTCCCCAACAACATTTATGGACTTGATGAATAGGGTGTTCAGGCCTTATATTGATTCTTTTGTCATGTCTTTATCGATGACATTCTGATTTACTCACGTAGTCTGGGGGAGCACGAGCAACATTTGAGAGTTGTGCTCCAGACTTTGCGAGAATAGAAGTTGTATGCTAAGTTCTCCAAGTGTGAGTTTTGGTTGGATTCTGTGGCGTTTTTGGGACATGTGGTATCCGGAGAGGGTATCAAGGTTGATCCTAAGAAGATTGATGCAGTTCAGAGTTGGCCACGCCCTACTTCAGCTACGGAGATCAGGAGTTTCTTGGGTCTAGCAGGTTATTATCGCTGATTTGTGGAGGGTTTTTCATCCATTGCAACTTCTCTAACTAGATTGACTCATAAGAATGCCCCGTTCCGATGGTCCGACGAGTGTGAGGCGAGCTTTCAGAAGCTCAAGACAACATTGACCTAAGCACCAGTTCTTGTATTGCCTTCGGGTTTTGGGATGTATACAGTTTATTGCGATGATTCGCGCATCGGTTTGGGATGTGTATTGATGCAAGATGGGAGAGTTATTGCATATGCTTAGCGTCAACTGAAGGTTGATGAGAAAAATTACCCTGTGCATGATTTGGAGTTGGCGGTGATTGTTCATGCTCTTAAGATTTGGAGGCACTACTTGTATGGGGTGTCCTGTGAGGTTTATACAGACCACCGCAACTTGCTGCACTTGTTCAAGCAGAGGGATCTCAATTTGAGGCAGCGCAGGTGGCTTGAGTTGTTGAAGGATTATGACATCACCATTCTTTATCATCCGGGCAAGGCAAATATGGTAGCATATGCCTTGAGCAGGAAGGCAGAGAGTATGGGTAGCTTGGATTATATTTCAACGGAGGAGATACCTCTCGCTTTGGACATTCAGTCCTTGGCTAATCGCTTGGTGAGGTTGGACCTTTGAGAGCCCAGCCGGGTCCTTGCACGTGTGGTTGCTCAGTCATCATTATTTGAGGATATCAGGGCTCGGCAGTTTGATGACCAGCACTTGGTGGCTCTCCAGGAGACAGTAGTGTAGGGTGGTGCTAATGAGGTTTCTATTGGTGAGGATGGAGTTCTGAGGCTTCAGGTTCGCTTATGTGTCCCAATGTTGATGGCCTCAGGGAGAGGATTCTAGAGGAAGCTCACAGTTCACGGTATTCTATTCATCCTGGTGCTACGAAGATGTATCGTGAGCAGCATTTCTGGTGGAGGTGAATGAAGAAAGACATAGTGGAGTATGTGGCTAGATGTCTAAATTGCCAGCAGGTTAAGTTTGAGCACCAGAGGCCGGGAGGTTTACTTCAGTAGATGCCTATACCTGAGTGGAAATGGGAGTGCATCACTATGGATTTCGTAGTTGGGTTGCCTCGGACTTTACGGAAGGTTGATGCGGTTTGGGTCATTGTGGACAGGTTGACCAAGTCGGCACATTTCATTCCAGTAGCTACTACTTATACTTCAGAGAGGATGGCCCAGATCTACATTCGGGAGATAGTTTGGTTGCACGGTGTGCCTGTTTCCATTATATCAGATCGAGGTCCTCAGTTCACCTCGCACTTCTGGAGAGCATTGCAGAGTGAGTTAGGAACCCGGGTAGAGCTCATCACAGCATTTCACCCTCAGACTGATGGGCAGTCAGAGCGGACAGTTTAGATATTGGAGGACATGCTCAGGGCATGTGTGATTGACTTTGGAGGTTAGTGGGACCAATTCTGTCCTTTGGCCGAGTTTGCTTATAATAATAGTTCTCAGTCCAGCATTGAGATGGCTCCATTTGAGGCCTTGTATGGTCGGCGATGTCGTTCTCCTATCGGGTGGTTTGATCCTGGCGAGGCTAAGTTATATTACACCGACCTGGTGAAGGATGCTTAGGAGAAAGTGAAGTTGATTCAGGAGAGGCTTCGCACCGCACAGTCTAGACAGAAGATTTACGCGGATCAAAAGGTGCGTGAGGTATCATTTATGGAGGGAGAGAAGGTTCTATTGAAAGTCTCGCCGATGAAGGGTATTATGAGGTTTGGGACGAAGGGCAAGCTGAGCCCAAGGTTTATAGGTCCATTCGAGGTTTTGAGGCGAGTTGGAGAGGTTGCTTATGATCTTGCTTTACCTCCCAGTTTATCAGGAGTTCATCCGGTCTTCCATGTGTCCATGCTCCGAAGATACCATGCCGACTTCTCTCACGTGGTAGATTTCAGCACGATTTAGCTAGATGAGAGGTTGGGCTACGAGGAGGAGCCAGTTGCTATTATTGACAAGCATGATCACCAATTGAGATCCAAGAGGGTTTCCGTCGTAAAGGTACAGTGGAGGGGCCAACCAGTCGAGGAGGCGACTTGGGAGTCCGAGGAGGACATGCGGAGCACATATCCACACCTATTCAGCACTTCAGGTATGATTCTAGACCCGTTCGAGGACGAACATTTGTTTAAGAGGTAGAGAATGTAACGACCCGACCGGTCGTTTTGCGTTATAGGACCCTGTGCCCCTAAATAAGACTTCCCGTAGTTTCTTTTTTTGAATTATGACTTGTGGGGATGGGTGGTTCGGGATTTGGAGGAGCTTGGAGTGGTATAGGAGCACTTGGTTCCTTAAGGTTGGCCTGAAAGGCCAAGTTTGACTTCAGTCAACATTTTTAGTAAACGACCTCGGAATCGAGATCCGAAGGTTCCGGCAATGATTTCGGACTTAGGCGTATGTTCGGAACGGGTTTTGGATGACACGAGAGCGTTTCAGCGCAAAATAGTGAAATTTGAGTTTCCTTAAGTTCAAATTGAGGTTTGGAACGTGTTTTTGTTTTATCGAGGTCCAAACAGAATTCGGAGATCGGGAATAGTTCCGTTATGTAATTTATGACTTGCTCGCAAACTTTGGTGTCATTCCGAGTAGTATAGGTAGGTTCGGCGCATTGTTAGCTAGTTCAAGAAACTTAAGTTCAAATTTTGATTCAATTTGGTTTTGGGTCGGATTCGTAATTTCGTTGTTGTTTTTCGCATTCCGAGAATTCGAGCGAGTCCGTATACTGAATACAGACTTGTCAGTGCCTTTGGACGGGGTCTCGAGGGGCTCGGGTGAGTTTCAGACCCCTCAGAGCTAAATGCTAAACACTATATTTTTCATAGTCTGGTTTCCTTCTATGCGATCGCGGATGTACTCACACGTTCACATAGAATGAGTTGGCAGGGGTGGGAAAAATGCCCTATGCGATTGCACAGGCATGCACGCGTTCGCATAGCGTAAGGGCTGTGGGCTGGCCCAGGTATTGCCCTCTTCGTTCACACCCTTCCTCCCCCGCGATCGCGTAGTGCTATCCCAGCTAGCCTCCGTGTTCGCATGACTCCCTCCCGCGATCGCATAGAAGGCCTTCAGGGGGCCTGGCCAGTTGACCATCGCGATCGCACTGCCCCTGCTGCGATCGCATACAAGGGGCAGCTGGGCAGTGTGAAATTTAAACAGGACTTAGTATCTTTTGAGTCATTTTTTCTTCACTTGGGGCGATGTTTTGAGCTTTCAAAGAGGAGATTTCACATAGCAACTATGAGGTAAGTGATTCCTACTAGAAATTAAGTTGAATACTTGAGTTCTTAGGTAGATTAACACATTAAATTAGTAGAAATCATGGGTTTAGAGTAAAACCTAGGTTTTTGACAAAAAATGTAAAATTTCCAAGAAATTTATTATGGAATCGTACAAAAACTATATAATATTGATCCTTAGGCTATGGGTAATTGTTTCCTTCAAAAAATTTCCGGAATTGGAGCATGTGGGCGCGAGGGTGTATTTTGGGATTTTGTAATTTAGGATGAAATAATCACTTAAATAGGGGAATATCATACTTTTGTATAGATTAATTTATTTATGCAATATTTGGCTAGTTTCGAGTCCTTGGGCGACGAATTTGGAGTTTCGGGTGCGTTCTTGGCCCGGGAAGTAGACTTGACACGAGGTGAGTCTCCTTTCTATACTTGTAAGAGGGAATTTTCCCCATAGGCGATTATAAATAATTGCATGTCCTTAATTGCGGGGGCTACACACGCACGAAGTGACGAGAGTCCGTGCGTAGCTACTATTATGTTATGTCGGGTAGTTTTAGGACTCACAAGCATGTTTTATGTGCCGTATCTATAATCTTAGATGTTAATTTAGATTGCCTAGTATCCTTGAATTGTTGAGTGAATATCTAGGATGTTACATTCTGAAATTATATTATTGAATCTTTTATCTGTCAGTGTATCCCTTACTGAATTACTGCTATCCTGGTAAATTATGTGTATGTATACGGGTTCCCGCATCACACGTATGATTCGCGGGCGGGGTATCCCTATTATTATGCCAACCGTGTCGCGTGTTCGATTCGCGGTCGGTGTAATAGATGCATCTATGGTTCCAGCCGTTCGACCCTTCGGCAGTGCACATTTATTTTCGCGTCGTATCGGTCGTACATTCACGGCATGTTATGTGTTGTTAGTCGTTTGGGTGATCTGTTGAATATCATGAAAAAGGAAAACTAGTAATTTTATATGCTAGAGTACTTGACACGTAAGGTAATTGTAAATGTTATTTGGTGCTTCTGTCTTCATTATTATTCATGACTGCTATTCCTGCTTAGCCTTACATTTAAACTATATTATTTCGGTCCTAGGAAGTATCACGTCGACTTCTCATCACTACTTCTTCGAGATTAGACTGGATACTCATTGGGTACATATTGTTTATGTACTCATGCTATGCTTCTGTACTTAATTGTACAGGTTCTGAGGCAGGTGCATCTGGGTATCAGTCCGGAGCTCGTCCCTAACTTGTACTTGGTTTGGACTTCTCGGTGAGTTGCTTTCCTTAACGTCTTCCAGCAGTACCTAGAAGTTTTTTTTTTGTTATATCTGTCTATATTTTTCTCGGACAGGAGGGCAGACTTATATTCTTTGGATTCTCATTCTACTAGATGCCTGTAAACTTGTGGCACTAGTTCCTGGCAAACACGTAGTAGACATTATATTTTTGGGCTGTAAATATAAATTATGACTTTTATGGCTATTTCTGTTCTAAATGGCCTAAGTTTTTCATTTTACTTAATGTCTTAAATCTCAATTTAGTAAGTGACGGAAATGTTTTTCTTTTTGTAAATTAAATGAAACTCACTAGTAAATTTATGTTGGCTTGCCTAACTTCGGTGTTGGGCGCCATCGCAACCTGATTTAGGATTTGGGTCGTGACACTGAATAACCTTCACAACTGCGTTCGAGGTTCAACCTATTCTGGAATGATTCATCGGCAAAAAACCTATGGTCTGATTCTTTTCCAATCAGCCTTATAATGACTTGATAGGCCGTTTTGAGTATTCTACCCCCGATCCCCTGATGTATGCTTCCTCTATGTTATATTGTGGTTACGTGACTCGCCGGGGTGTTTGGTTTTGGTTTCTGGTGAGTTTCGGAGTGAAATGAGACACATAGTCCCTATATTGACTCGTTGGACCCGCTTGGTCTAAACCCGAAATTTTGACCAAAACCCGATTACCCATTCACCCCCAGCCCGGTTATGTAATTTGTTTCGAAATCCGGCCTTAATTTAAGGTCTAAATTCCAAATTTACAAAATTCCCTAATTCTACCCAAACCCCCAATTTCCACTATGAAAATACTAGATTTTAGTTTTAAATCTTATGAAATGTAATGAAATATTGAAAGAAAATAGGTTTGAATCACTTACTAAAAAATTGGGGAAGAAATGCTCTTGGAAAAATCGCCTCTAGGGTTTCGAAGTTGGAAAATTTGAGAGAATGAACTAAAATCCCGCTTTTTCCATCTTAAGTTCAGGCACAGATGTCGCAAACGCTACCTAGGGTTCGCAATTGTGAACTTCGCAAATTTGAAGGTCCCCCCATATATGTTATGTGTTCGCAAATGCGAACTGGGCCAAATCGCAAATGCGACCCATTTGATCTCAAATGCGAACTAACTCCCCCAGTCCCCATCATAAAGGCGAAGACCTGTTCGCAGATGACCTTTTCACCAGCCCAGGTACTTTTCTATGTTCATTCGAGGACAAACAGTTGTTTTAGAGGTGGAGAATGTGATGACCGGTAGGTCATCTAGAGTTTTAAGCCTTAAATCAGTGTTTCAAAGCCTCCAACATCTCATTTTAGCCTTCCGCAATTTGCGTGTACAGTCCAGGTATTTTTATGGAAAGCTTTTATGTTAAAAATTGATAAAATATGAGATTTTGCCTTTCAAATCTATTTGAGTTGACTTTGATCAACGTTTTGAGCAAACAGACTCGGATTCATATTTTGATGATCTCGTTGGGTCCATATCGTGATTTGGGACTTGGGCGTATGCCCGAAATCGAATTCTGAGGTCCCTAACTCAAGGTTTCGTACTTTGTTGAAAAATTGAAGTTTAAAGGCTTAATGACTTAGAAGGTTTCACCAATGTTTGACTTTATCGATATCATGTCCGTATTTTGGTTTTGGAACCTGGTATAGGTTCATTACTGTATTCATGACTTGTGTGTCAAATTGTGTGAGAAACAGAGTTGGTTTGACGTGATTCACACGTCCAAATGTTAAAATAGCAAGTCTAAAGTTTCTTGAAATTTCCATGTGATTTTGGTGTCCAATTCATAGTTCTATGTGTTATTTTGGTGATTTGATCATGCGAACAAGTTTGTATTATGTTTTTGGAGTTGTGTGCATGTTTGGTTTGGAGCCCCGAGGGCTCCGTTGATTTTTAGATAGGCTACGCAGTGGTTTGGGATTAGAAAACTCAGTTGGTGCTCTTCAATTTCTGGTGCAGGTCTCAGACCTCGTAATTGTGAGGTTTGGCCTCGCATTTATGATATGGCAGCATACATGTCAAGTTCGCATGTGCAAGCTAATTCCTCGCATTTGCGAAGAGAAGCTGGGCACCACAGTTTCGGTGTAGATATTTACTCCACATATATGACTCAGACTCCCAAGTAGATACCTCGACTGGCTGACCTCTCCACTGCACTCGAACTGAAGGATAACTCTTAGACCACAACTATCGAACCTGTTGGGCTAGAATAGCCACCGGCTCCTCCTCGTAAGTCAAATCTTTGTCCAATTGGACTGAGCTGAAATATAACACATGGGACGGATCGCCGTGATACTTCAGGAGCATGGACACATGGAACACCGGATGAGATGCTGAAAAAACTAGGTGGCAAAGCGAGCTCGTAAGCCACCTACCCACTATCTCCAGAATCTCAAAGGGTCTGATGTACCTTGGGCTCAACTTGCCATTATTTCTGAACCTCATCACACCCTTCATGGGTGAAACCCAAAGCAATACCCTCTCTTCGATCATGAATGCAACACCATGAACTCGACGGTTGGCATAACTCTTCTTCCTGGACTGAGCTGTGCGAAGTCGATCTTGAATAATCTTAACTTTATCCAAGGAATCATGTACCAAATATGTACCTAACAACCAAGCCTCCCCCGGCTCGAACCATCCAACTTGTGATCGACACTGCCTCCCGTATATGCCTCATAGGGAGCCATCTAAATGCTCGTCTGGCTGCTGTTGTTGTAGGCAAACTCCGTAAGTGGTAAGAACTGATCCCACGAACCCCCGAAATCTATAACACAAGCACGGAGCATATCCTCCAATATTTAAATAGTGCGCTCGGACTGTCCGTCTTTCTGAGGATGAAATGCTCTGCTCAACTCAACCTGCGTGCCCAACTCACGTTGTACTGCTCTCCAAAAGTGCGAGGTGAACTCTGTACCTCGATCAGAAATGATAGACACGGGCACACCGTGAAGACGAACGATCTCGCGGATGTAGATCTCAACTAACTGCTTTTAAGAATATGTAACTGCCACATGAATGAAATGCGCTGACTTGGTCAGTCTGTCCACAATAACCCATACAACATCGAACTTCCTTTGAGTCCATGGGAGTCCAAAAATAAAATTCATAGTGATACGCTCTCACTTCCCCTCAGGAATCTCTAACCTATGAAGTAGAGCACCAGGTCTCTGATGCTCACAATTTACTTGATTACAATTTAGACACTGATAATGTTGTCGCAAGTCCTAATACATCTTGGTGGAACCCGGATGAATAGAATACCGGGAACTGTAGGACTCATAAAGAATCAACTCACAAAGTCCATCTATATTGGGCACACAAATACGACCCTGCATCCTCAAAACTCCATCATCTCCAATAGTAACCTGCTTGGCACCACCGTGCTACACTATGTGTTAAGGACAAGCAAATGAGGGTCATCATACTGTCGCTCCCTGATACACTCAAACAAGGAAGACCGAGCGACTGTACAAGCTAGAACACGATTGGGCTCTGAAACATCTAACCTCACGAACTGATTGGCCAAAACCTGCACATCTGATGCAAGCGGTCTCTCATTGACTAGAATGTACAGAAGGCTGCCCATACTCGCTACCTTTCTACTCAAGGCATCGGCCACCACATTGGCCTTCCTGGGATGATACAAAATGGTGATATCATAGTCTTTCAATAGCTCCAACCACCTCCTCTGCCTTAAATTGTGATCCTTTTGAAAACCTGCACTTCGAATACTTTGCGTATAACTGGCTATCACTCAGAGTATGAAGTACAATCCGAAGATGTTTCTCGTGCTCCTCTCGACTGCAGGAGTAGATCAAGATATCGTCAATAAACACAATTATAAGAAAATCCAGATAGGGCTTGAACAACCGGTTCATCAAATCCATAAATGCTGCTGGAGCATTTGTCAACCCAAAGGACATCACTAGAAACTCATAATGCTTGTATCGAGGCTGAAAAGTTGTCTTAGGGATATCAGATGCCCTAGTCCTCAACTGATAGTAGCTAGACCTCAAATCAATCTTTGAAAACACCTTGGCACTCTGAAAGTGATCAAATAACTCATCAAACCTCGACAATGGATGCTTGTTCTTGATGGTGACTTTGTTCTACTACCGATAATCTATGCACATCCTCATCGATCCATCCTTCTTCTTCACAAACAACACAGACGCACCCCAAGGCAAGACACTAGGCCTAATGAAGCCCCTATCAAGTAAATCCTGCATCTCTTCCTTCAATTCTTTCACCTGACCGGGCCATACGGTATGGCGGAATAGAAATATGTTTTTTGCCCGGAGCCAAATTAATACAGAATTCAATATGTCTATCGGGTGGCATCCCAGGCAGATCTGTAGGAAACACCTTTGGAAACTCACGAACAACTGGTACTGAATCCATGGAAGGAACCTCCGCACTAGAATCACAGACATAAGCCAAGTAAGCTAGACACCTCTTCTCGACCATATGCTAAGCCTTCACATAAGAGATAACCTTGCTGGTAGAATAGCCAGAAGTCCCCCTCCACTTTAATCGAGGCAACCCTGGCAAGGCTAATGTCACTGTCTTGGCGTGACAATCCAATATAGCATGATAAGGTGGCAACCAATCCATACCCAAGATGACATCAAAATAGACCATATAGAGAAGTAGGAGATCTACGCTAGCCTCAAGATTCCGTATGGTAACCACACACGAACGATAGACACGATCTACAATAATGAATCACCCGCAGGTGGACACATAGACATGATCATTCAAAGAGTAATGAGACATAACCAGATACAAAGAAAAATAATATGACACGTAGGAATAAGTAAAGGCCGGATCAAATAGAACTGAAGCATCTCTATGGAAAACTGAAACAATACATGTGATAATAGTGTCAGATGACTCAGCCTCAGGCCTGGCTTGGAAAGCATAACATTGGGGATGGGCCCCACTACTCTGAACCACATCCTTGGGGAGGCCTCTAACTGGGACGTCCTCCACCTCTAACGCCCTGACCTCCATCTCTAACAGTCTGACCTCTACCTCTGGCTGCCTGACACCTGTCTCTGGCTGGCTGAGTAGGCGTTGTAGTAACCTGTGCCAGAACCATGGAACGAGAACCCTCCTGCTGTGAGCTGCCCGATGCCTGAGGGAAAACCTAGCAATATGCATCAGGTCACCACAAGTATAATAAGACCTCGACTGTTATGGCGGCTACTCCTAAAACTGATCCTGCTAACCTGGGTAGCCACCCTGAAAGCTCTAGAGCAGAGGTGCACTAATAGAAGTTGGTGGTGAATTGTAGGCTAGCTGATCGGGATGAGACATATGAGGGCTGTGACCACTTGAAGAACTTTGAGATGCCTGGAGTTTTGAATGAAATGGCCTGGGAGGATGGCCTCTACCAAAAGTACCTCTACCTCCAAACGAGGCACTACTAAAACCACCATAATGGAGAGGCCTCTTATCAGACCCCCTGCCCTCTATCCTGTGCAAGAACCACCTTGATCCGCCTGGCGACATTGGAAACCGCCTAAAAAGATATCTCACCCTAAGTCTCCTTGGCCATCTGAAGCCTGATAGGGTGAGCGAGTCCATCTATAAACCTTCTCACCCTCTCCATCTCGGTAGGAATCAAAAGAAGAACGTGAAGAGCTATATCCACAAAAAAGGTCTCGTACTGAGTAACAGTCATGCTTCCCTACTGGAGACGCTCGAATTGCCAACGGTAATCCTCTCTTAATGTGATAGGGAGGAACTTTCTCTAGGAAGATCTGAGAGAACTGGTCCAAGTAAGAGCAGGAAACCCAGATGGTCTGGTCAACACAGAGTCCCTCTACCATTTCTTGGTGGAACCCTTCATTTGAAATACAACAAAATCGACCTCATTGATCTCAACTATACCTATGTTCTACAGCACCTCATGGCAACTGTTAAGATAATCATGTGGGTTCTATGAAGGTGCACCATTGAAGTGAACTGGAAAGAGCTTAGTAAACTTGTCCAATCTCCATAAAGCCTCATATGACATGGCGGGTCCATCACCGACCTGTGATGCAAATACCCGATGAACAAACCCAACTGGCGGGGCTGCTGAATTCTGATACTGGGGAGCCATATGCTTCGGAGTGTGAGTAGCGGGAGTCTGTGCTCCTCCCTAGCTTGAGAGAGGGTTGGTGCCATAGGGAATGTACCGGTCTGGGCCACACTCTCCATAAGGCCCACCAAACGAACTAGAACGTTCTGAAGCACTGGGTGGTGATGAACCCCTCCGGGACCTGAGATGGACAGACCCCTTTCTTTCACTATTTTTTGAACTACCAAGCCCTAAGGACGATTTGCTTCACCAAAGTTCATCCCCAAAGTGTGGGTAATTAATTCTAAACTCTACCTTTTCAATTACCTAATATTTTTCATCACTTTTAAAGCAAAAACCAAGGATTTTCATGGTAAAAATTGAGGGTTTGGGTAGAATTAAGGAATTTTGTAAAAATCAAATCTTTACCTCGAATTGAGGTCGGATTTCGAAACTAATTGCATATTTAGGCTCGGGTGTGAATGGGTAAACATAATTTGGTCTGAATCCCGAGTTTGGACCAAGCGGGCCCGGGGTCGGGTTTTAACCTTTTTTGAGAAAACTTAGGAAAAATTATAATTTTTAGTAAACTTAGTTTCTTTAGCATTAATTAATGATATTAAGCTAATTATGATTAGATTCGAGCGGGTTAGAGCAAGATTCCAAAGAAAAAGTTGTAATTGTGCAGTGAGTGGCCTGCAAATTTGAGGTAAGTGCTTGGTTTAACTTGACTTGAGCAAATAGGAATCCCCAACCTAAATGTTATGTGAATTGCATGTGTGTGGTGTATAGGTGAGGTGACGAGTATCTATGCACCACCAAATTTCCTGTTTAACATGATCCATTCCCCATCCCAAATTAGTTGATTCCTGATTTACTTGTTTGTATGATTTCTATGCCTCCAAGTCTACTTGTTTTCATCAATCTGTTGTGAAGTATTGTTTTATGAAATTCGGAAATGTTAGTTGTGGTCCTAGAATCATGGTGATATATGAAAGGTTGAACTGGTTGACAGTGTTCTACGAAATCTACAAATTTTGGTTGGTTTCATTATGAAATGATAGTTGATGAGGTTTATGAGTAATACGATTTTCTGATTACGAAACCTGAATTTTGAAATCTTTATAAATGAAAGTAATGTGATTTTCTGGTGGGAGCGGGTTACTCACCGCAACAAGGAGTGATAAGGGTGGACAATTGGGATCGGGTTACACGCCGCAACAGGAGAAATAAGGGTGATATGAATATAGGGAGGAGAAATAAAGGAGGACAGGTGGGAGCGGGTTACCCGCCGCAACAAGGAGTAATAAGGGAGAATATATATACGATTTATTGATTATTTACTGATTTTAAACCCAACTAACGGAAAACTTTCTATTTTACTCTACTGTTTTTCATATTTGGCACCTACAGTTATTTTAAAGATGAAATTTGGAAAGTGGTAACTCATGTGAGAATTTGGTTATAGCTGAGACCTGGAAAAGGTGGTTGAGTAATTTTATTTATTGTTCAGTTTATCATTTTGTTTAGTTAGAAGTATTTTTCCTGCTTTATTTTATAATATTCACAGGTTATGTTATAAATGCCCTGCCATAGCCTCGTCACTACTTCGTCGAGGTTAGACTCGGCACTTACTCAGTACATGGGGTCGGTTGTACTGATACTACACTCTGCACTCTTTTTTGTAGATCAGGTACCGCCAGCGTTAGAGACTTTAGTAATGGTCATTCATCATTCGGAGACACGAGGTAGATCTGCTGGCGTCCGATGATATTCCTGGAGTCTTCTCTTATTTTATTAGAGACTGTTTTATTTTACTTTAAATAGATATATTATTTCTTTCAGCCCATTATGTAACGACCCGGTCGGTCGTTTTGAGAGTTAGTGCCCCGATCCCCTAATAACTGCTTCCCCCATGTCTATTTATGCGTTTGGGACTTGTCGGAACGTTTAGTTGTGTATTTCAGAGAATTTCTGGACACATAGTCCTTATATGTGAGTTTGAGCTTTAGAAATTGAACCGTAGTTGGAACTGTGTGAAGACGGATCCAGAATGGAATTTCGTTGACTCCGTTAGCTCTGTTGGGTGATTTCAAGATTAGGAGCGTGTTCGGAATGTGTTTTCGAGGTCGGTAGTAGATTTAGGCTTGAATTGGCAAAAATTAAAATTTTGATGATTTCGGCCGATAGGTAGAATTTTGATATGGGGCTCGGAATGGGATTCCGAAAGTGGCAGCAAGTCCGTAGTGTCATTTATGACCCGTGTGTAAAATGTGAGGTCATTCGGACTAGTTTTGACGTGTTTCGGCATCGGTTGTGAATTTCGGAAATTTCATAAGTTCTTACGCTTGAATCCATGCATATTGGTGATTTTCATGTTATGGGATGTGTTTTGATGGCCCGACTAAGTTTGAATGAGGTATTAGGATTGGTTGATAAGTTTGGTTGAGGTTCCTGGGGCCTCGAGTGTGTTTCGGATGCTCATACGAGCATTTTTGGCCTTAGGTGGTTTTGCTGGTTTTCTAGTTTTATAGCAGCAGATATTTGTTCATTGCAATCGCGTGAGTAAATCTGCGATCGCGTAGAGTAAGTTGAGGCCAGGCAGATTTTGTGAATCGCGATCGCGAGGAAAGGAGTGAGATCGCGTAGTGTGGGAAGCCTTGGACACTCCGTTCGCATAGAAGAACTTAAGCATTAGGTGTTGGAGTGTATCTCTACGCAGTCGCGTGAAGCCAACCGCGATAGCGTAGGATTGAGTAAGCTGAGGAACGCGTTCGCAAGTCGTTCCCTGCGATCGCCTTAAGGAATTTTGGGTGTGTGTTGGTTACCCTTCGCAATCGCGACTGTAGGTACGCGATCGCACTGAAGAAAGTACTGGGCAGAACATAAAAGACCCAAAATCGAGGGTTTGAACCATTTTTCATAGTTTGAACTTGGGAGCTCGGGAAAGTGCGATTTTTGGGGTGATTTTCACCTGGGCAATTTAGGTAAGTGATTCCTACTCGGTTTAGACTAATTTCCATGATTATGCTCTTTAATCTACCCTTTTAATTCGAAATTATGGTGGAAAATTGGATAAAGTTCCTAGGCCAAATTCTTGAGTTTTGATCGGTATTTTTATATCCGATTTGAGTAATTCTTATATGGTTAGACTCGTGAGTGAATGGGTGTTCGGAATTTATAATTTTTACCCGATTTTGAGAGGTGGGCCCGAGGGACCTTTTGGGCAATTTTCCTAATTTCGCGTATTCGCTTTGAACTAATTAGCTATTTTAATTCCTTAAAGTGATATTTTCATTATGCAATCGAATTGAATAGATTTGGGACATCCGGAGTCGGATATTTGTGGCAAGAGCGTGGTTTTGAGTTGAGTAGTGCAGTCGAGGTAAGTGGCTTGCCTAACTCTGTGTTGGGGACTTCCCCTTAGGTTGTTTTTGATATTGTTTTGTTATATGGGCGCCGTGTACGTGAGGTGACGAGTGCGTACACGGGCTATTGTTACTAAATTCCATTTTTCCTATCCTTGCCACAGATCATTTTACTTCTATTTCACCGTCCTACATGCTACTTGTGTAGTTTAAATTAGGAAGAAGCATGCCTACTTGTTTAACCTAAATTCCCTATTTGATACAATGTGTACCATGTTAGTTAGTCTTTATCTTGTCTTGTCTGCGACTCTTTTTGCTGAACTGCTTAAATACACCGTCTCTGGCATTCATTCGCATTGCATATTTAAATTGGGACCACAGACGTATTCCGGGAGCTTTCCCCCTGTATTGCATATTTAAATTGGGACTACGGACGTATTCCGGGAGCTTTCCCTCTGTACTTCATTGCATATTTACATTTGGAACTACGAGACGTATTCCGGGAGCTTTCCCCATGTACTGCATTGCATATTTACATTTGGAACTACGTGACGTATCCCGGGAGATTCCACCATGTGACACTTGTGCTGAGCCAAGGGCTCCCTGTTACTGTTTTACTTTCAGCTTAATTGTTTCTACTGTTTTACCTTAGCTCATTTTTATATCTTTTTGTACTATTTTAGACTGTTTTTCTTATATAAAAAATCCAGTAGAGCGTTAACCTGACCTCGTCACTACTTGACTGAGGTTAGGCTTTGCAGTTACTGGGTACCAATTGAGGAGTACTCCTGCCCTTTCCTTCACATGTTTTTCGTGTGCAAATCTAGGTACCAGCACTCCGTTTCATGGCTAGGAGTCACTTAGTAGCTTCGAGGAGACCGCGAGATAATTCTGCCGCGTCCGCAGAATCCCACGAGTCCCCTTCTACTCTAGTATAGGCATAGTTGACCTATGTATTTCTGCTACTTCATTGTATAAAGCTACTTTTACTACAGAGCTTGTGACTGTCATGACATTCCGGGTTTTGAGAAGTGAAATTGTACATGCCGAACGGCTATGTTATGTGTCTGTTTTCTTCTTTTATGTTTTATTCCTTATATTGCATTTATTTTTCCGCAAAGTTAGGCTTACCTAGTCGTAGAGACTAGGTACCATCATGAGAAGGTCCGGAGGGTAAATCGGGTCGTGACAAGTTGGTATCTGAGCGTCTAGGTTCATAGGAGTCACAAGTCACAAATCGGTTTATTAGAGTCTCGCGGATCGGTGCGGAGACGTCCGTATCTATTTTCGAGAGGCTATATAACTTTTAAGAACAATCACATTCTTGGAACCCTTTGTCATGCTAGTTACTGTCATCCAAATTCTAAAACTCTATTCTACTCTTGCTCACAGATGGGGCGGACCCGTACCAGACGTACTGACGATCAGGCACCTGAGTCCCCAGCCAGAGCCACCAGAGGCAGGGGCAGAGGACGAGCACGTGGTGCAGCCCGAGCACCGGCAATAGCAGAGACGGAGGAGCCCCCAACAACTATAGTTGGAGGGGCACAGGAGGTCCCTACTATTACTCCAGCTCTCCAGGAGACTTTGCCTCAGTTCATGAGCGCTTTCAGTACTCTGACTCAGGCGGGACTAATCCCGATAGTTCCAGCCACATCTCAGGCCGGGGGAGGGACACAGACTCCCGCAACCCATACTCCTGAGCAGAGAGTCCATATTGGGCAGGTTCCATAGTATATTCTTATGCCCCCAGCGGCTCCAACTAAACATGATACGAGGGTAGCTGTTTCCGAGACAGAGCAACTCAGACTTGAGAGGTACAAGAAATACCACCCACCTGACTTTAGCGGACTAGCTTCAGATGATGCTCTAGGTTTTCTTGAGGAGTGTCATTGCATTCTCTGCACTATGGGTGTTGTGGAGACGAGTGGGGTTTCTTTCACCGCTTTCCAGCTGAGGGGAGCGGCTTATCAGTAGTGGCGTGCCTTTGAGTTGAGTAGTCCGTAGGAGGCAACTTCACTTACTTGGGATCAGTTCTCCGAGATGTTTTTGCTTGAGTTTGTCCCTCATAGCCATAAGGATGCTTGGCGTGCGGAGTTTGAGCAGTTACGCCAGGGTACCATGACTGTATCGGAGTATACAGTCTGTTTCAGTGACTTGGCTCGTCATGCACTGGCTTTGGTTGCCACGATCAGAGAGAGGATTAGACGCTTCATTGAGGGACTTCATCCCAGTATTGGGGCAAGTATGGACAGGGAGTTGGAGACATATATCACTTACCGGCAGGCTGTGAGTATTACCCGGGGGATTGAGAGTATGTTAGCCTGGGACAGAGAGGAGAGAGAGGCCAAGAGGTCTCGAGAGACTGGTCATTTTTCGGGAGTTCGTGCACCAGCAGCACGCTATGGTAGGGGCTTTGGGAGTCGCCCTTTTCATTCAGCTCTTCCAGCAGCCAGTGATATTCTAGCTCTTCCTAGACCCCAGAAGCCTTATTATGCACCACCAGTATCTTATGTGTCTCCTGCTCGAGGTGCTATCACCGGCCAGTCCAGCAGGCCAGTTCAGAGTCAGCACCAGCCGCCACGTCCTCTAAGGGGTTGTTTTGGGTGTGGTGACTCTCCCCACATTATCAAAGATTTCCCAAGAGCTAGGAGGGGTGCACCATCTCAGACTTATAAGCCCCACGTGCTACACCGGGTCCTCCGGCTATCCTTCCAGCCCCAGCTGCTACCCTACCTTCTCAGACAGCTCGAGGTGGAGGTTAGGGAGGTCGAGATCGCCCTAGAGGGGAAGGCCAGGCCAGGTACTTTGCTCTTCCAGCCCGTTCTGAGGCCGTATTTCAGATTCAGTCATCACAGGTATTGTCCCTGTTTGTCATTGGGATGCATCAGTATTATTTGACCCAGGCTCTATGTATTCATATGTGTCTTCTTATTTTGCTTCACATATGGGGGTATATCGGGATTCTTTGAGTTCCACTGTTTATGTTTCTACTCCGGTGTGAGATTCTCTTATTGTGGACCGCGTATATCGGTCGTGTTTTATTATTATAAGTGGTTTTGAGACCATGGCTAATTTATTATTGCTCAGTATGGTAGACTTCGATGTTATCTTGGGCATGGACTGGTTGTCGCCCCACTATGCTATTTTTGACTGTCACACCAAGACCGTGACGCTGGCTATGCCAGGTTTACCGAGGTTAGAGTGGAGAGGTACTATAACGACCCGACTGACCGTTTTGATCTCTAGCGTGTCGTTCAATGGTTGGAAGTCATGAACAACTTCATTTCAGGTATATCGACTTGTGCGTATGGTCGGAATTGAAATTCAGGAAGATCAGAGTTGAATTGAAAGGAAAATATTCATTTCAGAGGCCTTAAGTTGAAGAAATTGAGTAAGATTGGAATTTTGAGTAAACGACCTCGGAATCAGGATTTGAAGATTCCAGTAGGTTTGTATGATGATTTCGGACTTGGGCGTATGTCCGGAACGGGTTTTGGATAACCCGGGAACAGTTCAGCGCATATTGTGAAAAGTCAGTATTTTAAGAAAATTTCCTAAGTTTGACTTGAAGTAAATTTCAATGATATTGATGTCCGTTTGGGATTCCGAGTCTGGGAATAGCTCCGTATGGTAATTCTAGAGTTGGGAGCGCGATCGAATATGAATTCGGATATCCGGAAGTCAATTTAAGGTCGTTTGGCTAAAGATAGAAAATTGAAGGTTTTTGAAGAATTCGACCAGAAATGGAAATTTTGATACCGGGATTGGAATGCGATTCTGGAAGTTGGAGAAGGTCCGTAATGTCGAATATGACTTGTGTGCAAAATTTGGGATCAATCGGACGTGATTTGATAGGTTTCGGCATCGGATGTGAAAGTTAGAAATTTCAAAGTTCATAAAGTTGGATTTTAGTGCGATTCGTGATTTCGGCATTGTTTGATGTGATTTGAAGCCTCGAGAAAGTTCGTGGGGTGTTATGGGACTGAGTCATGTGTTTGGACGGGGTCCCGAGGGCCTCGGGTGTGTTTCGGGGCATTTCGGGTTGAATTGTTGTTGCTGGTTTTCTTGTGCTGATGGTGTTCTATGCGATCGCAGAGAAGGAATTGAGGGGCAGTGGTTTTGGTCTATGCGATCGCGGATTTTGGTGTGCGGTCGCGGAGAAGGTCTAGGCAGAGCAGTGCGATCGCAGGTCTGCTACTGCGTTCGCAGAAGAGAGCGAGTGAGGGTACTGGAGATGACCTGTGCGACCGCAGGTCTGTTGGTGCGATCGCGGAGGAGGGTCCTGGGTGGCCTGTGCGATCGCAAAGGTTCTCCTGCGATCGCAGAGAAGGCCTGTGCTGGGCAGTGTTGATTAAAAATGGGATTTTGGCATTTCTCTCTCATTTTTCAAAGCCATGGGCGATTTTTGGAGAGCTTCAAGAGAGGATTTTCGTCATCTATGTTAAGGTAAGTTACTCCTACTCATTTCAAGTTAGATACAAGATTATTACATGGATTAGAACATGAAAATTAGGGAAAATTTG
>ML291010.1:27339-64862 GCA_005239495.1 Nicotiana undulata | reverse complement strand
CAAGGTGAGTCTCCTTTCTAACCTTGTAAGAGGGAACTGTCCCCATAGGTGTTCTACATGTTGTGTGTAATTGTTTGTGGGGGTTACGTACGCACCAAGTGACGAGAGTCCGTACGTAGCGGCTATTATTGTTATGTACAGGTAGTTAGGCCCCACATCATGCCTTGTGTTCTTCTTGTGATGAAATGTATGTTATGAAATCCTGCTATGTGTAGTTTTGTTTCTCTGAGATTTACAGAAAAATAAAATGAAAGGAATTGTTTTACGGAAATAAAGAATAAAATGAAAGGAATTATTTTACGGAAAATAAAATGAAAAGAATTATTTTACGGAAATAAAAAATAAAATGAAAGGAATTATTTTACGGAAAATAAAATGAAAAGAATTGTTTTACGAAAATAAAGAACAAAATGAAAGGAATTGTTTTACGGAAAAATAAAATGAAAAGGATTGTTTTACGGAAAATAATATGAAAGGGATTGTTTTTACGGGAGGTAGTATGAAAGAAATTATTTATGGAAAGTATTATGAAAAGGAAAGAATATTGTGTGTGCGTGTGACCGCTTCGCAATTTACATTCAGCGAGCGATGTATGATTTCCCCCACTCTTATATTTGTAAAATATATGGGATCGGGTCGTACGCCACGGCGGAGTTGAAAAGTATTTATAATATATATGGGATCGGGCCGTACGCCACGGCGGATTTGAGAGGTATTCATATACATTTATGGGAGCGGGCCGTACGCCACAGCGGGTTTAAAGATACATTTATGGGAGCGGGTCGTACGCCACAGTGGGTTTAAAGATACATTCATGGGAGCGGGTCGTACGGCACGGCGGGTTTAAAGATACATTTATGGGAGCGGGCCGTACACCACGACGGGTTTAAAGATACATTTATGGGAGGGGGTCGTACGCCACAGCGGGTTTATAGATACATTTATGGGAGCGGGTCGTACGCCACGGCGGATTCAAAGATACATTTATGGGATCGGGCCGTACGCCACGGCCGATTTAAAGAAAGGAAATTACTTATTCACTTATTTTCAGAATTTATTGGGATTTCAGTGCCTTATATGTATTTGCTGCTTAACTGCCCTCACATGTCTACTGTTTTCAGTATATTCTGTCCTATCTATATTGTTGGACCTTAGTGAGTGTCAAGTCGACCTCTCGTCACTACTTCTTCGAGGTTAGGCGGGATACTCACTGGGTACATATATGTATATGTACTCATGCTACACTTTCTGTGCATTTTGTTGCACATGTATCTTCATAGTTCAGTGATTGATTTGGAGACTTGCTCGGGCTGCATTCATCCGGAGGCGTTCCGCAGTTGACAGAGTCTCCTTCTTTCTATATCTTTACATTGTATCTCTATTGCTTTTGTCCCATTTATTTCTCGGACAAGAGTTGTATAATTGTATAAATTCTTAGAAACTGCTCATGTACTTGTGTCACCGGGTTCTGGGGACGTGTTGAGTCTTGTCTTATTGAATTAAATGGATTTCCTATCGTGTTTAATTTACAAAAGTTTATTTATTTGATTATGAAAAGCAATAAAGGCAACGATTCCGAAATTGTTAAATCGGATGGTATTTCAACTGATTAAGGGGTTGGCTTGCCTGATAGTGGTGTCCGGCGCCATCACAACCCATAGGTTTTGGGTCGTGACAAGTACCTTAGAGTATACTCCCCGCAGAGTCATTTCTTTCCTTAAGGCTTAACTGATGGTTGAGAAGGGTGTGATGCGTACTTAGCCTATGTGAGAGATGTTAGTGTTGATACCCCTGCAGTTGAGTCAATTCCAGTTGTGCGGGACTATCCTGATGTTTTTCCAGCTGATCTTTCAGGTATGCCGCCCGACAGAGATATTGATTTCGGCATTGATTTGTTGCCGGGCACTCAGCCCATTTCCATTCCTCCCTATCGTATGGCTCCTCCTGAGTTGAAGGAGTTGAAGGAGCAGTTGCAGGAGTTGCTTGATAAGGGTTTCATCAGGCCCAGTGTATCACCTTGGGGTGCTCCGGTATTATTTGTGAAGAAAAAACATGGCTCCATGCGTATGTGTATTGATTACCGGCAGCTGAATAAAGTTACAGTGAAGAACATGTGCCCTTTGCCTCGCATTGATGATTTGTTTGACCAGTTACAGGGTGCCAGGGTATTTTCCAAGGTTGACTTGCGTTCTGGCTATCATCATTTGAAGATTCGGGAGCCGGATATCCCGAAGACTGCCTTCAGGACCAGATATGGCCACTATGAGTTCCTTGTTATGTCATTTGGTCTGACCAATGCCCCAGTAGCCTTTATGCCCTTGATGCATAGTGTGTTCCGGCCTTATCTTGATACTTTCGTCATTGTGTTTATTGACGACATCTTGGTATATTCTCGGTCCTAGGAGGACCATGAGCAACATTTGAGGACCGTTCTTCAGACTTTGAGGGAGAAAACGTTATATGAAAATTTTTCTAAGTGTGAATTTTGGCTTGATTCAGTGGCATTCTTATGCCATGTGGTGTCTTGTGATGGGATCAAAGTGGATCCGAAGAAAGTGGAGGCGGTGCAGAGTTGGCCTAGACCGTCCTCAGCTACTGAGGTCCGCAGTTTCCTCGGTTTGGCTGGGTACTATCGTCGTT
Source organism: Nicotiana undulata (assembly GCA_005239495.1). Classification (NCBI taxonomy): domain Eukaryota; kingdom Viridiplantae; phylum Streptophyta; class Magnoliopsida; order Solanales; family Solanaceae; genus Nicotiana; species Nicotiana undulata. The sequence continues at coordinate 62,222 of ML291010.1, read as the reverse complement.
TCATAGAGGGATTTTCATCTATTGCAGCACCTATAACTAGACTTACCCAGAAGGGTGCTTCGTTCAGGTGGACTGAGGAGTGTGAGGAGAGCTTCCAGAAGCTCAAGACAGCCCTGACTACATCTCCAGTGTTAGTATTGCATACGGGTTCAGGGTCCTATACAATCTATTGTGATGCTTCGAGGATTGGCCTTGGGGCGGTGTTGATGCAAGACAATCAGGTGATTGCCTACGCGTCCAGATAGTTGAAGGTGCATGAGAAGAACTATCCAGTTCATGATCTCGAGTTGGAAGCGATTGTTCACGCCCTGAAGATATGGCGTCATTGTTTATACGGTGTTCCCTGTGAGATTTTCACGGATCACCGAAGTTTGCAGCATTTGTTCAGGCAGAAGGAACTCAATTTGCGCCAGCGGAGATGGTTGGAGTTACAAAAGGACTATGACATCACCATATTATACCACCCAAGGAAAGCCAATGTGGTGGTCGACGCCTTGAGTCGCCGGGCAGAGAGTTTGGGAGTTTGGCATATCTTCCTGCAGTTGAGAGGCCCTTAGCCTTGGATGTTCAGTCCTTAGCCAGTCAGTTTGTGAGATTGAATCTTTCAGAGCCTTGCCAGGTATTAGCTTGTATGGTTGCTCGATCTTCTCTTTATGACCGCATTCGAGAGTGCCAGTATGATGATCCCCACTTTCTGCTTCTTTAGGACAGGGTTCAGCGAAGTGATGCCAGAGATGTGACTATTGGTGATGATGGTGTGATGAGGATGCAGGGCCGTATTTGTGTGCCCAATGTGGATGGGCTTCAGGAGTTGATTCTTGAAGATGTACCAGGTTCTGAGACAACACTATTGGTGGAGAAGGATGAAAAAGGATATAGTGGAGTTTGTGGCCAAGTGTCTCAACTGTCAGCAAGTCAAATATGAGCATCAGAGACCAGGAGGGCTACTTCAGCAGATTGAGCTTCCAGAGTGGAAGTGGGAGCGGATCACTATGGACTTTGTGGTTGGACTTCCTCAGACTTTGAGGAAGTTCGATGTTATTTGGGTGATCGTGGATCGGCTGACCAAATCAGCCCATTTCATCCCAGTGTTGACTACATATTCCTCCGAGAGGTTGGCAGAGATTTATATCAAGGAAATTGTTCGTCTCCACGGTATCCCAGTATCTATCATCTCAGATAGAGGTACACAGTTCACTTCACGGTTCTGGGAGCCGTTCAGCAGGAGCTAGGCACCAGGGTAGAGTTGAGTACAACCGTTCACCATCAGACGGACGGACAGTCAGAGCGCACGATTCAGATTCTTGAGGATATGCTCCATGCCTGTGTGATGGATTTTGGAGGGTCATGGGACCGATACTTTCCACTTGCAGAGTTTTCTTATAATAACAATTACCAGTCCAACATTCAAATGGCGCCGTATGAGGCTTTGTACGGTAGGCGGTGCAGGTCTCCAGTGGGATGGTTTGAGCCGGGCGAGGCCCGACTGTCGGGTACAAATTTGGTTCAGGATGCCCTTAGGTGTTTTTGGCCTTAGGTCTTTTACTGGTTTTCTGGTTTTATAGCAGCAAATATTTGTTCATTGCGATCGCATGAGTAAATCCGTGATCGCGTAGAATAAGTTGAGGCCAGGCAGATTTTTTGAATTGCGATCGCGAGTAAAGGAGTGCGATCGCGTAGTGTGGGAAGCCTTGGCCACTGCGTTCACGTAGAAGAACTTAGGCATTAGGTGTTGGAGTGTATCTCTACGCGGTCGCGTGAAGCCAACCGCGATCGCGTAGGCTTGAGTAGGCTGAGGAACGCGTTCGCAAGTCGTTCCTTACGATCGCGTAGAAGGAATTTTGGGTGTGTGTTGGTTACCCTTCACGATCGCGACTGTAGGTAGGCGATCGCACTGAAGAAAGAACTGGGCAGAACATAAAAGACCCAAAATCGAGGGTTTGAACCATTTTTCATATTTTAAACTTGGGAGCTCGGGAAAGTGCAATTCTTGGGATATTTTCACCTGGAAAATTTAGGTAAGTGATTCCTACTCGGTTCAGACTAATTTCCATGATTACACTCTTTAATCTACCCTTTAAATTCGAAATTATGGTGGAAAATTAAGGAAAATTGGATAAAGTTCCTAGGCCAAATTCTTGAGTTTTGATCGGGATTTTAATATCCGATTTGAGTAATTCTTATATGGTTAGACTCGTGAGTGAATGGGTGTTCGAAATTTATAAGTTTTACCCAATTACAATACGTGGGCCCGGGGGACTTTTTGAGCAATTTTCCTAATTTTGCGTATTCGCTTCGAACTAATTAGCTATTTTGATTCCTTAAAGTGATATTTACATTATGCAATCGGATTGAATAGATTTGGGCCATCCGGAGTCGGATACTCGTGGCAAGAGCGTGGTTTTGAGTTGAGTAGTGCAGTCGAGGTAAGTGGCTTGCCTAACTCTGTGTTGGGGACTTCCCCTTAGGTTGTTTTTTTACTGTTTTGTTATATGAGCGCCGTGTACGTGAGGTGACGAGTGCGTACACGGTCTATTGTTGCTAAATTCCATTTTTCCTATCCATGCCATAGATCATTTTACTTCTATTTCACTGTCCTACATGCTACTTGTGTAGTTTAAATTAGGAAGAAGCATGCCTACATGTTTTACCTAAATTCCCTATTTGATACAATGTGTACCATGTTAGTTAGTCTTTATCTTGTCTTGTTTGCGACTCTTTTTGCTTAACTTTTTAAATACACCGTCTCTTGCATCAGTCGCATTGCATATCTAAATTGGGGCTACAGACGTATTCCGGGAGCTTTCCCCATGTATTACATATTTAAATTAGGACTACAGGCGTATTCTAGGAGTTTTCCCCCTGTACTACATTGCATATTTACATTTGGAGCTACGGGACGTATCCCGAGGGATTCCACTGTGCGACACTTGTGCTGAGCCAAGGGATCCCTGTTACTATTTTACTTTCAGCTTAATTGTTTCTATTGTTTTACCTTAGCTCCTTTTTATATCTTTCTGTACTATTTTTAGACTGTTTTTCTTATAAAAAAATCCAGTAGAGCGTTAACCTGACCTTGTCACTACTTGACTGGGGTTAGAGTTGGCACTTACTGGGTACCAATTGTGGAGTACTCATGCCCTTTTCTGCACATGTTTTTCGTGTGCAAATCCATCTACCAGCACTCCGTTTCATGGCTAGGAGTCACTTAGCAGCTTCGAGGAGACTGCGAGGTAATTCTGTCGCATCCGCAGAATCCCACGAGTCCCATTCTACTCTAGTATAGGCATATTTGACTTATATATTTCTGCTACTTCATTATATATAGCTACTTTTAGTACAGAGCTTGTGACTGTCGTGACATTCCAGGTTTTGGGAAGTGAATTGTACATGCTGAGCGGCTATGTTATGTGTCTGTTTTTTCTTTCTATTTTATTTATTATATTGCATTTATTTTTCCGCAAAGTTAGGCTTACCTAGTCGTATAGACTAGGTGCCGTCACGAGATCGTCCGGAGGGTAAATCAGGTCGTGACACATTATTTGTAGTATTCTTAGAAGTTCGTGAATTGTGACACCAGACCCTGGGTAGTCTTAGAGTAACATATATATTTAGTTCGTGATTCGGTTATACATTCGTTATTATTTTATTCATGCGATTATTCGTTGGAATTCATTAGACTTAGTATATTTTAAATTGTATTATTGTGTTTCAATAAATATTCAAGAAAAACGGTTAAACGAGTTCTAACATTGACTCTCCTAGCAAGTGTGGTGTTAGGCGCCATCACGATCCTCGAGGTTGGAAAATTGGGTCGTGACAAGTATGAGTATAACCGACCAAATGTACTCCATAAAGATCGAGCCTAACCTCGATGAGGTAGTGACGAGGCTATGACAAGAAACCTACGTAAAATAAACCTGTGCAGATAACAATATATGTACGACACACCAACAAATAAAAGCTAAACATGTGATATTTGGAGGGACATGTGAAAAGGGTACAAGGTACGATAAATACCATAGGGAATGATAACAAGAAACAGTCATTAAGACTTTCACCAGAAAAACGAATAAACATAATGAACAAAAGTGCAGGGCATCACCCTTCGTGCTTTTACTCTCAACCTCACTATGAAACAACAACATCACGACGTCACCCTTCGTGCTTTTACTCTCACTTTAATCATAAACAAATAGATACGACACGACATCACCCTTCGTGCATTAACACTCTTATATGGCACGACATTACCCTTCGTGCATTAACACTCTCCCTTAAAAAAATTGAAGAATAAATAGAATTTTCATCAAACACAAACACAGTTTCAAAAAACCTAAAAACACTAATCGTAAAAGTAAAACCTACAAAACTAATGCACTGATCAAAGTAAAACCTAAGAAACTATTTTAGCACAAATAAAAAAAGTAAAATGATTCAACTAAGATTACTATCAACAAAAAAAATCAAGAAATTAAATCATAAAACTAATCCTAAATTAAAACCCATACGCAGTTAATGCAATGTACAAAAGTATCCATTAAAATCGTACCTGTGATTATACTTAATTTTGTTGGAGAAGAAACAATTGCCATATACTTGGAGAGAAAGTGGTCTTTTATTAAAGAAGGGTAAATCCGTCTTTAAAAACACTTTTGACAAAAAAAATGGGTATGGATGCAAACGAAAAAATAAAACGGGTACAAGTTAAAAATTGGTGACCAAATAAGACATCCCATGCAATTTTTACGGCAAGCATTAACCTCTACAGCAACAAAACTTAGGCATGTTATAATCGGGGCTTTTGCATCTATACCCGCTTTTGGGTCACGTTTTAACTTATACCCGCTTTGCAAAAAAAATTATAATTGTACTTACTTTTCGCATAAACTTCAGCCATACGGGCCTGAAGTAGCAAAGACAATCATACAAACTTCAGTATTCTAGGCTTTTTCAAAAATTTCAGCAGAAGTGCTGAAGTTATTTAGTTCATTTGTAAAACTTCAGCACTAAATAAGCTGAATTTTTGTCCTGGATTAATTAGTTTTGTCATAAAGCTTTTTCAAAAACTTCAGCAGAAGATGCTGAAAGTTATTTAGTTCATTTGTAAAAATTTCAGCACTAAATAAGCTGAAGTTTAGTTTTGCAATAAAACTTTTTCAAAAACTTCAGCAGAAGATGCTGAAGTTATTTAGTTCATTTGTAAAAACTTTAACACTAAATAAGCTGAAGTTTAGTTTTGCAATAAAACTTTTTCAAAAACTTCAGCAGAAGATGTTGAAGTTGTAAAGTTCATTTGTAAAAATTTCAGCACTTAAGCTGAAGTTTTGTACAAGTATCAGGAAGGAGGCGCCTGAAGTTGTAAAAATTAGGGTATAAGTTAAATAATTTTAAAAATATTAATATAGGTTAAATGGGGGCGACCAAATAAGACGCCCGTACAATTTTTACGTTACAATCATGGGCCATGGGCCAGTGCACTTGAAACTCTAGTCCCATTTATAAGAAGATTACGACAACTCATAGTGGGTACATACTGGGCCGAACTGGACCGTGGGCTCCCAACAAAAAGCCCTCACATTTAGGCTTGGGACCACACCCCCGCTCTTCAAACTGTTTCTGTTACTTTTCTTGACCAAAATTCTGATAAAGGTTAGTGGTATTCCATAGTTATCTTTTGCTTGGGTCTTTTTTTATCCTTTGATAATTTACTCTGTTACTTGCAAGATATTGCAGGAAGTATCCTTCCACCTGAAGAAAACTGAAGAATGTTATTGTTATGTTTATTGAGGTGAAAAAATACTTATTGAAGTAGACAAAGTAAGTCTATTGATTTTTGAAGGTTTAGGTTAAATTTGACCATTGTGAGTAGTTGGGCTTAGTACTCGAATTTTGGATATCAAATTTGTAGTCGATTTGGACAGATTTGGTTTGATTTTGAAGCAAAAATGTGTTGGTTTATTTTTTACACATGCAAGTTATGACGATTCATCGAGATTTGTGAACATCTTATATCAAAGTTTTGGCACAATCTATACTAAAGTCCAGACAAATTTGCAAGGCAAGTCTTGCCCATCCATCTGAAGTTTGAAGGATGCATCAAAAAGTGAAAATAGCTTGGCTAGCCCGTTTTCGGATTAGCACGAAGAATATTTAATATTTATAAAGTCATTAAAAAATAGTCATTATTTTATGCGGAGATAAATTCTGGAAAAAAAATATCCTAGCTGAAACATAAAATGTTCCAGCATAATATGCTGAATAATGGAGCTTCTGCGTATAAACTTCCTGCTTATTATGAAGGAACATCAGCACATATGATGGAATTTCATAGGTAAAATATTCAAAATCTAGCATATTATGCTGGATGTTTCCGGTGTTTTAAGGATGTTTTTGTTCAAATTTTATCTTTACATGAAAAATGGTTAAATTTAATTACTTTTGAAACTGTGATTATTTTTTAATTACCAATTATATAATCCGGCTATTTATCTTTTCCCCGTCAAAAACTTATGAACAGAAGTTTTAACTTTTTTTTTCTTTCTTCTCAATATACGTGTGACTACATATTACTCCCTCCGGTCCAAAATAAGTTATTTTCTGGCTTTTTTCTTGTGGTCCAAAATAAATGATTTTTTCAGATTTTAAGAATGAATTAATTATTTTTTTCCTACATTGCCCTTGGAGTAAATAGTGTTGGAGTATGTGTTAGGAGTATTTATGTGGGATAGTAACGATTAATATGGTCAATTTCATTACTAATTAATGCTAAACGGTGAATTTCTTAATTTGCATAAAAACAAACCAAAAATCTCTTATTTTGGACAGGAGGGAGTATTTGGTTTCCTCACTATCTTAAAACGTGGATTTCGATTTGTTTGTTGTCCAAATAGGCATAATATAAACGATTTCTAGTCATTTATAGATTAGCATGATATCCTGTAGTAAAGTTGAGTGTTTTTTCAATTATAAAAAATTGTGGAGTCACTACTTATAATATTAAAAAAACTGTTGAGTGGTTTTATTTTATTTTACAATAGTTTAGTAACTTTAATATAATAAAGTGAAAATTGAGTAACTATCCACAAAAGTAATCCTATAATTTAGTTGTAGGTATTGGCAAATTTTCTTCATTTTGGCTGCATTCTCTAGTTTTGAAATTTGGCCGCACTCTCTAGCTTTCCGATTTAATATGGATGATCAGAATTGGGAGTGGTCTACCCTTTTAAACATTTTAAAACCATTTAAACATAGATATGCATACGCCGGCAAACGGATAGGTCGGGTCGGATATTAAGATATGTAGAAACGGGTAATAAAAATATAAATTATCTGACTCGACTCATATTTAATACGGTCACACGGATAAAAAACAAGGTAACCGGTGAATGATATGAGTAACAATATTATCCATGACTTCTTCAATATGATCACTTTTGGGAGAATTCATAATCTACCAAAATTGAGAAGCCCTCAGTTTGAGGCATTACAAATGTAAAAGTTAAACCCATTAGTTATTCATTGGTTATCCATTTTCTAAATGGATAATATGATTCTTATCCATATTTGACTCGTTTTTTAAAAATTCATTATCCAACCCTTTTTTTTAGTGAATAACATGAATGGTTAACTGTTTTCTTTTAATCATTTTGCCAGATATAAATATTAATTAGGAAACTTCTCTCCTCCTCTCCTCCTCTCCACGTTTCCTCCTTTTCCTTTCCCTCATATCGAATAGTACTTAACTAAGTATAATTAGAAAGAGAGGAATTATTGAACCATGCAAATACAATATGGTATTTTATTTTTATTAAAAGAAAAATAGCCGTAGGATTTGAAATTTAAGAAGTATTGTCCAAAAGTTAGAATAATTGAAGCAAACCTTGAGAAATATAGAGAAGATAAGGAGAGGGGAAATAATAACAGAAGAAAACAGAGACATCTGACTTGGGAATAGAGAAGGGAAGTTGGGGGAGCGTCCCCTACAAATGTCTGTCTCATGGGGAAGGGTGGCTCATTGTCGTTACTTTGATTCATAATTCGTAAGCCTAATAATTTTAAGCTTTACCAATGTATACATATAATGTATGTGTGCAGATACATCTATATCTATATGTCGCGAAAAAATTTAAATTTAATCGTGAACTATGTAAATAGCTTAGATATACCCCGTTGGAGTTAGGTGCAGGGTGTGCATACAAATCGGTTTATCGATAAATCGGTTCGATTATTTTGTTTTGGGTTTATCGATTTATCGATTTCGATTTCGAAATTTTCCTTATCGAGTTACCGATTTCGATTTCGATTGTGTCCTCTTCGGTTATAGGTTTATCGATAAACCGATAAGATATACTAAAAAAATAAATATACCCTTATTCTATAATACTCTTTCCTTTACCCTAAGTCCCTAACCCTATCATTTCCTCTACCCATTCTTCAGCGTTGCTTTTACCTTTCTCCCTCTCTCCCGTGAACTGCAAACCCAGCAGAGAAAGTGAACTCCGGCGTACTCTGGCATACTCCGGCGACTTCAATAGTACGTTCTCCTCTCTCTCCGTGCCTTTGTTACAATTTCAAGCATCAGCAGATTTCACCTCCATATCCATTTCAAGAGACCTTCTCTCTGTCATTGACCTCTCTTTAGGTACCCTTTTTTTATACCGTTGGAGTGTTGGTGGCATACATTTTATCGCTTACTTTAGTTTCGTTGCATGTGCTTGTTGACACAATTTTTATGTTATAAACGGTGTTCGTCTTATTTTAGCTTCTTTTTGTCCATATTAGTTAGGCGTGTTTATAGCGATATACTTTCCGTGGAATCCCGCAAATTTTCTTATTGGTGTAATCGATAACCGAATCGATAAGCCCCAAAAATCGATAAATCGAAATCGAAAAAATCGAAACCTTATTGAAACGATAACGATAACCATATGTACAAATCGATAAGTAATTAGTGATGAGGGTCAAAATCGAATGCACACCCCTAGTTATGTGTATTCTTGCCGTTATAAAATTGGTATGACGTTATTCAGGGCCGACCCTAATGTTTTGAGTAGTAATTGTGGCTTGGCCCCAAATTTGGGGGTCCTATTTTTGAAAAATAATAAGTATATACGTGCTTAAAAAATAGTATTTATTACTTTTAATACAAAAGTATAGTTTTTAATATAAAGGAAAGAAAGCTCTTTAGTTATATGAATGAAGTAATAATTTGACTTACTTAAATACGTGTAGATGAATAATTTTTCTAACATTTTAATTTTTCACTTCTTACTCCTTTATTAGATAACGTGTAAAAATTTTGTCGCCCCTTTCTTAGTTTGTCCAGTCCAATCTTTCTTTTCACTAATCCCTTCATATTTCAAAACCCCCCTACTTATTTTCTGTCTTCCTCTATAATATTCTTACTCAGCTTCTTTCCCCAAGAAATTTAACTTCCAATAGTTCTATACTTCTATTACTCTATAAAATCTTACCTAAAATCAACAATATCTCAAGAAAGATTACATGAGTTGACTATATTATCAATTGAAAAGGAATTATTAGAGAAATGGATTAAAAAAGGATTATTAACAACTCTGTATCTCAAAAAGCTAGAAGAATAGACTTTAAATAAAAACATATCTTATAACTTTTTAAAAGAAAAAATAGGTCTCGTATTAAACATTGGCTTTAGGCCCTGAATATACTGTATACGGGTGAAATCGAGGGTAATGCATATCCCGATTTTCCGGTGAAGAAAACGGAAAAAGATCATGGACACACGAGATTGAAATCGAGGTTGGAGCCCTTCGTATCGAGATCCATGGAAGGTGAACGACGTGCTCACCATCGGGCACGATAAAGCGACGTGTCCCAGACCCAGAATGAGTTCTAAGACCTCGGGAAATGCGGTAAACGGTTACACACGACGGATAAAGGACCGTCATATTCGCACCTAACCGGATATCACGGTGCATATCTCGCTCAATATCGGTTATGGATCAGTAATTAACAAGAAAGGATAATTTTTACCTTTTTTTAGACTTATACTAGGGATGAAGCTCTCCTAACATATAAAGGGGAAGTTTTTCTTTTGTAAGACACATTATAACACACGAATCAATGCAATACAAATTCATTTTCTGCTTTCTAGCTATTGTTAAAGCTCTCATTTAATTGTTCCGTTCTTCATTCACAATTGGGCCTAACCAAGGGTCCAATCTAGGGAAATATTATTCTTCAACAAAGGTTCGGGCTAGGCCATAACATTACAACTTGTTTGATCGTTTATTTTATCTTTAAATCGTTTATCTAATATTCTTTATTATTTGTGTTGAATCAATCCACGTATCCTTAAAACCACATACAAATTTAATTCTCATCCCATTTAAGGGTAAACAGTTTGGCGCCCACCGTGGGGCTAAGGACAATAGTGGCGGTTCGATACGAATCTCCATAACACACCCTATTTTATGCTTGTTCTGTAAAGTCTTAATTTCAGGTTAGCCCAAAAATGTTGAACTCTCAGTCTGCTCACTTGAATGTTGATGCTAACTCTGGGCATCATGGCAAAAATAATAATTTGGTGCCCAACAACGAGGTGACTCATGTTGATCCTAACAGTGTCCCAGTTTCTGATCTGATCGATGCTAATTCACAGGTGGCCACCGACGCTAATTTGCTAACTGATCCCAAAAATAGTGTTCGAATGGGACTCCGACCAACAACTAGAGAAGCGACCGAAGGCGAAGGTGATGGTATAAGCCTACGACTAATCTTCGGAATGTTATAGGCTCAACATGCGGCAATAGAGCAACTACAGAATGAAGCCCATGCCCCCATCAGGGTTGAGCCCGAACAATCTCGAGAAAACACCCAAAGAAACAAACAAATCACCGAGAGACTGGGTGAAGCTGAGCCCATGGTCAACCACGAGATAATTAAAATTCTTGAAGAATTAACGAAGCGGGTGGAATCAGATGAGAAGAAAATTGAGGCTAGTGACAAGGTGGAAACATACAATTCCAGGGTCGATCAAAATCCCGGTTGCACCCCTGATATTGAAGAGACCGGATTCTAAGAAATATATCCAGACGCCTCTTCCTCCGCGCGCGACACTGAAGCCAATCCCAAAGAGGTTTCATATGCCTGATATCCCCAAATATAACAGAACCATGGATCCAAACGAGCATGTGACCTCCTATACGTGCGCAGTCAAGGGGAGCGACTTGGAAGACGATGAAATCTAGTCGGTGCTACTAAAGAAGTTTGGAGAGACTTTATCCAAAGAAGCAATGATATGGTATCACAAAATGCCCCGATGTTCCATTGACTCATTTGATATGCTTGCAGATGCTTTCGTAAAAGCCCTTGCCGTGGCCATCAAGGTCGAGACCAGAAAGCCAAACCTTTTTAAGGTTAAACAAAGAGGCAACAAGATGCTTATGGAGTTTGTATAAAGGTTCCAGATGGAACGGATGGACCTGCCTTTGGGTTGCAGATGATTGGGCCGTCCAGGAATTCACTCAGGGGATTAACCCCCAAAGTTCCTTGGCCTCTCTATAGCTAAAACAAAATTTGGTAGAGTACCTGGTGGTGACCTGCGTCGACGTCCACAACAGGCACCAGTCAAAGATCAGGGTCGAGGACTGTCACGACCCAACTTTCCAACCTTAGGGATCGTGATGACGCCTAACACCACACTTGCTAGGCAAGCCAATGTTAGAAATTATACAATCATTCACTTTATAACTTTATTTCCACACACATGAACAAATCCAATTAAACACAAAATCTAATACTTCTTCATAATGCAATCAGGATTAATATTCAAAATAACAGACGAGCCATCAACTAATGCTAATTTCATAACTACCCAGGGTCTGGTGTCACAATTCACGAACTACTAAGAATGGTACAAATAATGGGCTGAAATAATTATATATCTATTTTTTGAAAGAAGTAAAACAGAGTCCGAAAATAAGTGAAGACTCCAGGAATCTGCGGACGCTAGCAAATCTACCTCGTATCTCCGAGCAATGACATCAGCTACTAAATCTCCTAATTCTGACCATTACCTGAAACTGCACAAAAGAGTGCAGAGTGTAGTATCGGTACAACCGACCCCTTGTACTGAGTAAGTACCGAGCCTAACCTCGGCGAAGTAGTGACAAGGCTACGGCGGGGCATTAACAACATATAACCTGTGACAATAATATGTATAATAACACAATAAAACAATTCTACACCAAACAAGAAAAATATAACCGAAACAATAATTATAAAACAGGAAAGAAATATAAACACATCAATTCAAATACTGCAACAATAATAAAATAACTCAACTGCCTCTTTCAGGCCTTAGCTATAACCAATTCTAAACAATTTCCCAAATTTCCAAGGTTTCAAACTTTAAATTTGAATGAAAGTATTGCATAAAATATAGAGAAAACAACAAAATAAACATTTAAACCTTTCAAATCTGTAAGTCTCAAATCCTTGAGTTTCAAAGAAAAACCAGTAAAACATCTTTTGAAATCCAGTATAAATTTTTTCGTAAAATTCAATAAATCATAAGTGTCCTCCCTTATTTCACCTTTTGTGTCGGCGTGCAACCCGATCCCACCTGTCCTCCCTTATTCCTCCCCTCTCTAAATATATCACCCTTATCGCTCCTGTTGCGGCGTGCAACCCGATCCCACATGTCCACCCTTATTACACTTTTGTAGCGGCGTGCAACCCGCTCCCACCAGACATATCATAACCTTACATTAATTTATGAAAATTTTACAATTCAGGCCAAGCCTTTCACAACATTATCGTTTCAACAATACATCACAGCCTTATATTAATTCATAAAGCTTTCACAATAAAGGCCAAGCCTTTCATAATATATCTCTTTCAACAATATATCACAGGAACATCAATGTGCATATATATATATATAAAAACTTCGTAAAACAACACCAAACTGCTCAATCAATTGTCCCACAAGGGAACCCAATAAACAACCAATACTCTTTATACACTAGCCACAACAGTGGCAACGGTCAATTGAAACCACACAATCACGTAAACCTTAACAATCATAAAACAGTTAAACTGTATTCCTCATCACTTCCTCAATATTATCAATAATGAAACCAACAAGACAACAACGATAGATAGTCATAGAACAATTTAGACAAAAATCAATTAAGTTGGGACGGGGAAAAGATAATGCTTAACTGGCAGTTTGGGTGGTGCATAGATACTCGTCACCTCACCTATACACCACACCCATGAATTTCACATAGCAAGTAAGTGGGGACTCCTATACCCTCAAGCCAAAGTTAGACCAAACACTTACCTCGATCTCATAAGCAATTCACTGTTCTTGCACTGCCTTTCCTTTAGAATTTGCTTCTAATCCGCTCAAATCTAATCACAATTGGTTCAATGTTATCAATCATAGACTAAAGGAATCATCTTTATTGAAAAATAATGGTTTTTCCTAAGTTTTCCTATTCAATTTCAAAAATCGACCCCGGACCCACTTGGTCTAAACTCGAGGTTCGGACCAAAACCCGTTTACCCATTCTCCTCCGAGCACGGATATACAATTGGTATTTGAATCCGACCCCAGTTCGAGGTCCAATTCCCCAAAATTTGAAATTCCTAAGTTCTACCCAAAATCCTAATTCTTACCATGAAAACTCTAGATTTTTGGTTGAAATCTTGTTAAAAGTTGTTATGAATTGAAAGAAATTAGTTAGAGATCACTTACCAATGATTTGGAGAAGTTTGGGTCTTTGAAAAATTACCTATGGAGGTTTAGGGTTTGAGAGAATTGAAGAGTGGGTGAAACTCCCGTCAAAAGTCTCATTTAATAGGCTGCGGATGTCGCATTCGCGACCCGGAGTTCGCATTTACGACATCCGGCACCAGCAGTATTTTTCTGTCACTAAAATGGGCATAACTTCTTCATACGATGTCCAAATTCATTGATTCTTTTTCCTATGGATCCATAATTACGATACAGATCTAATGGTTCAATAAAAACTAAATTTGGAGTTCAATTGCTTAGTGTGGTGTCATTTTATTCTTGAAGAAACGACAATGAAGCATAAAAAACAAGCGCAACATAGCCTGAACTTATCTGAAACTCACCCAAGCCCTCGAGCTTTAACCCATACATGAACGCAAGTCTAAAAATATCATTCGGGCTTGATCTTGCGATCAAATCATCAACCATGCATCAAATCTACGAATTTAACCTCAAAACTCATGATTTTTCTCAAGAATACTTTATTTTTCTAACTTTTCAACCGGATGTTCGAATTTCATCAAATCAACTCCGATTCTCATGAAACTTCACATATAGGACTTAAATAACATAACGAACTTGTTCCGGGCTACGGAACCAAAAATACGGGCCTGATATCATAAATTTCACATATTATTCCATTTATTTATTTCTTAAATTAACCAGCACAACAATTTTCTTCAAAAATTATTTTTTAAGGCTAGGGACCTCGGAATTCAATTCTGGGCATACGCCCAAATCTTATATTTTACTGCGGACCTCCCGGGATTGTCGGGACATAGATCTGGGTCCGTTTACCCAAAAGGTTGACCAAAGTCAACCAAAACCAAATTTTAACTCTAGAAATTTCTATTTCTCGTATTTTCACATAAAAGCTTCCCTGATTCACGCCCGGACTACGCACGCAAATTGAGAAAAATTAAAATTAGTATTTTGAAGGCCTAGGAGCCTGAAATGGAGTCTTAATTAATAAGATGACCCCTTTGGGTCATCACAATCTCCCCGTCTTAAACAGACGTTCGTCCTCGAACGACATGGAAAACTACTTGGTTTGGTAATTAATTGTTTTTGGAGTTAACTACTCCGCCTATTCGTTCGGACTCTCAAGTAGTTGTTTCAATGGCTTATCTCTCTACTACACCCATATTAAAGAAAACTCCTTTATTTTTGGAGAACAATAATGAAGGGGGAAATGATATTTACCCGTTGGAGAATATTGGATGATTGTTTAGAAATCGTCGATTGAGGCTCATTATATCCATCATTTGAAAATGTGAAAGAAGGTCATGGAGAGTCCATTCCGAGGAAAATGTGAATTTTATTTTGGGAAATTCAAGAATTGAACATTCGCTAACCGGCTCCACGAGTATTTGTGATACCAAGAAAATGAGGACTTAGACTCAGCCAGTGCAATTTAAAATATGGTTGAACTTGATTTTAGTACGGGGAAAAATAAAGGATACCAAAATTCCGGGAAAAATTGATTTTTGAAGGTTTGACAGTAATTGTTCATGCATTAAAGAATTCGAGGAACTATCATTATGGTATGCCGGGTGAGATTTTCACAGACCCTTGCAGTCTTCGATACCTATTCAAGCAAAAGAATCTCAAGCAAGGACAGATGGGATGGTTGGAGTTATTGAAAGACTATGACGTCACACTCCAAGCATTTCTCAACATCGGTCCTATGTGGAGATATGGAAATCGAACTATACGAGTCAAAAGATATTACGAGAAGGAGAAACAAAAGTCACACCATTTAAAATTTGAAAGGAATAATAGGGCAATTAACATTCCTCCCATGAAACCGATAAGTGCATAATGAAGGAGTTCAAGTTCGGCTTGATCCTCAACCTATCATTCTCACCGTTCATGGTTATAAGCTTGATTCCAAATTAGGTGGCAAATTTTTCTATTTCTCAAGCGACGAGAAAATTGGTAAAATTAGTTTATGTCGTGCCATGTCGTTAAATGTAGTGCTTGGTGGTAGCGACCCATTATTTCTCAAATTATTAGTCGTTCTGACCATTAGAATTGTTTAGTGTAAGGATTATTTTATCATTATTTCCTTATAATTCTATTATTATTATTACCAAATATTTTATTATAAATGTTATTTTATTCTTTTTTTTAATCTTATTTTAAAGAAAACATTTTTTTTAATTTTTTTAAAAATGGATGCGAACTCTGGTTCGCATTTGCGAACTATGGTTCGCATTTGCGAAAAGGACAGTTCCTGGGGAAGGTTCGCATTTGCGAACTGGGTATCACAAATGCGACACCTGAGGGCTTAATTAGCCTGGACGGTTTATTTTTGCAGAGAAACTGAAAATTCACTTTTGAGACCCCAAGGAAATAGGAGATTTAGTTCTCCCAACCTCCCAACTCTCAATTCTTCACTTCTAAGTGCAACAATCAGGTAAATTTGCTAAACCCTTGCATTTTCTCCTTCCCCTTCTTCTTCTTTTTCAATTATTTTCCCAAAACCTAGGGCTTGAAGTGTGTTCTTGTTTTTCTGTGCATAAACACTAGAAAACTCAAATTTCATGTTGTCATTTCCTGGGTGAGGTTGGTTGAGAGTGTTAGTCCAACAATGTGTGAGGAATTTGAGAGAAATCTGAGTGCCATTGATGTTTAGAATCAGGGGTAGCATTTTGGGTCTAGATTTCAGAATTTCATTGCATTTTTGTGGTTGTAGGTGATGGTTATTGCATGATTTCGTGTGGAAAGACCATTTGGGATGTATTAGGGGTTGTTAGAAGTGATTTCATGGAAGAAATTTCCAGATTAGGAACTGTTCTAGGGATGGGGACGACAGGTTCGCATTTGTGAAGGGGAGTCCGCATTTGCGAACTCTGGCAATTTGGACAGACTTCGCAATTGCGATATGAGCAGACTTCACATTTTTGAAGTAAAATGTCGCAATTGCGACATCAGAGAGCGAGCATTTGCATATTTCGAAATTTTTGAAATTTTTCTAAGTATGGTTTCAACTGTCCAATCACTCCTTTGATATCCAAAGTTCATATTGCAACATATTTCATGGCTATACTCTGTTTTCATTTCAATGATTTGTTTTGCAGGCCCACATAGATAGAATTAGTTCCAACTCCACTGAAGCTTTGCCCGGAAGTCCCATGGAACTTGAGGACAACTACGACCAACACAGATTCTTATCACGAGGGTGCCAGGAACGGTATTATAATGAGTTAATCACAAAGAAGCTGCTCCCGGAGAGTGGAATAGTGATGGATAACATTGAGCAACGCCTGCCTGAGTTCTACCGGAAGCTTGTTGCTATGGGATGGATTTGTTTCGCCCCTCCGCCTTGCAGGGCAAATGAGCAGTGGGTGAGGGAGTTCTATGAGAATCTCCCTGCCATAAACATGAAAAAGTCGAAGATGTGGATTCGAGGAAAGATGGTACATTTCGGGGCAGAAGTTGTGAACAACATCTACCATCTCCTTGACCATGACATGGATCCGTTCCATGAGAAAGATAAGCTTCCAGGGGATTGGTTGGCTTCCAAGCTATGCCCGGGTGTGAATGTTCCTTGGGCATTGGATAAGAAATCCATCACTTCCCAAGAGTTCACCGCTGAAGCCAAGATATGGCTAGCTATTGTATGCCACCGTATCTCTCCAGCGTCCAACATCTGGAATGTGCCTATACTGAGAGCCCTGATAGTATCTTGTATCATTGACGGCACCCCACTCAACGTTGGCGACATCGTCGTCAGTGAGTTAAAGGAGTACCTTCGCCTGGGTGGTACGTCACTTATATTCCCATATCTTATTATTGAATTATGCCAGGTGGCTGGGGTGGAGGAGAATCCAGGGGACAGCTGGGTAAATCCGGGTAAGACTATCCACCCCTTGAAGAATAGAGGAGAGGGTGGAGCTGTAAAAAGCAAGAAGAGGAAAGTGGGATTGCCTCCTCAGGCTGAGCAGGTTAGTCAGCCTTCTCCCTCAACCGGTGGCCCATTTGCTGTGCTTTCTGAGGAGATAAGGCAGGTTCGCGAGCTGGTATCTCGACTTCCACAGGGACCGGGGGAAACATCTGAGGGGCCCTCTGCATATATTTCACAGAAAGACTTCAAGAAATACCTTGAGGATCAGAAGAAACAGGGGGCTCATTTGAAGCAGCTGGAGAAGGCGTACGCAGATTTGGCCACGGCACATGGTAGCTTGAGTACTTCTCATGCCAAGGTGGAAGGTGCACACCTCCGGATGAAGAAAAGGGAGAAGAAGAGAGATAAGTTCTTCATTCGCATGTGGAAGGGTGTGAAGGGGCTTTATAAGGCGTTGAAGCCTCATGAGCCATTGCCATCGACTGAGCCGGGGGAAGAGGATGATATTCCAGCTCCCTGGTCCGAGGAGGAGAGAGAAGGAAGGGAGACAAATTCTAATAGCGAGGGGAGTACATGATGCAGTATTCAGGGGGCACCGTTCATCAATTTCACTTTACTTGTTAGATTTCAGGTTGAGGTGGCCTCTTTGAATAACTGTTATTTGGGATGTAATTATTTCTTTACTTTCTGGTAGATTGGTGTTGGGATTTGGTTCTTGTGTTCCTGTGACAACTCAGTTTGTGTTTTTATCTTTTAGGTGAATTGGTATTCTTTTTATCATGTTAATTATTACATTTCTGTTATGTGACACTGCCTGGTTCTCGTGTGGATGATTATGTTGAAATTATGCAGGGTATGTTTTATTTTGAGCGGTGATATCCTTTATCACCAGTTGATCTTTTCTCTTTGTTCTATCTCTCCTTGATGATAAATAGTTTCGTGGCTTTCTTTCAGAGAATTGGTCTTGTAGTGTGGGCATAATTTTGTTGATTTAGAAGGAATGGAAGGTGCACATTGAGGTTGTTCCCATAGGCTGACTTGGTGGCTTGTTTAGCGCCAACATGATTTATTTCTGTGCTGGCTTGTAGTTTGTTTTAAAATAAAAGAAATGGTTGAAGCATGGACTATTATAACACAATATCCCGTATGAATTCTTGCTCTTATATTCACAAAATTATTTCTCAGGTTATATGTGGTTCCCTTTTGAGATTCACTGATACCAATTAGGCCTTGAGTTTTTGTTTTCTACTTGAGTTTCCACGTTCCATGAGTGGAAGTTTTCTTACATCATATGTGGTTTAGGACTAGTGTTACGAGTGAACCTGATCTGTCGGTCCGCGGGAGAAAAGTACGCATTCCCGCCATTTACGAGAAAGTAGAAGAGTTCTATCAGTATTGGAGATAATAAGAACCGCACGATAGAGTAGAAGAGAATTAAAATGGAGTTTGTTCCTAACTTGATAGCCTCTGAGAGATAAGTACCGATCCTTCAGACTCTATTAAGCTTGTTCGTGAATTGTGAGACCTAAGCAACCTAGAGCTCTGATACCAACTTGTCACGACCCAACTTCCCAACCTTAGGGATCGTGGTGGCTCCTAACACCACACTCGCTAGGCAAGCCAATGTTAGAAATTATACAATCATTTACTTTATAACTTTATTTCCACACACATGAACAAATCCAATTAAACACAAAATCTAATACTTCTTCATAATGAAATCAGGATTAATATTCAAAATAACAGACGAGCCATCAACTAATGCTAATTTCATAACTACCCAGGGTATTGTGTCACAATTCACGAACTACTAAGAATGGTACAAATAATGGGCTGAAATAATTATATATATGTTTTTGAAAGAAGTAAAACAGAGTCCGAAAATAAGTGAAGACTCCAGGAATCTGCGGACGCTAGCAAATCTACCTCGTGTCTCCGAGCAATGACATCAGCTACTAAATCTCCTAACTCTGACCAGTACCTGGAACTGCACAAAGAGTGCATAGTGTAGTATCAGTACAACCGACCCTATGTACTGAGTAAGTGCAGAGCCTAACCTCGGCGAAGTAATGACGAGGCTACGGCGGGGCATTAACAACATATAACCTGTGACAATAATATGTATAATAACACAATCAAATAATTCTACACCAAACAAGAAAAATATAATTGAGACAATAATTATAAAACAGGAAGGAAATCTAAACACATCAATTCAAATACTGCAACAATAATAAAATAACTCAACCGCCTCTTTCAGGCCTCAGCTATAACCAATTCTAAAAAATTTCCAAAATTTCCAAGGTTTCAAACTTTAACTTTGAATGAAAGTATTGCAAAAAATATAGAGAAAACAGTAAAATAAACATTTAAACCTTTCAAATCTGTAAGTCTCAAATCCTTGAGTTTCAAAGAAAAACCAGTAAAACATCTTTTGAAATCCAGTAAAAATGTTTTTCGTAAAATTCAATAAATCATAAGTGTCCTCCCCTATTTCACCTTTTGTTGCGGCGTGCAACCCGATCCCACCTGTCCTCCCTTATTCCTCCTCCCTATATATATCACCATTATCGCTCTTGTTGCGGCGTGCAACCCGATACCACCTGTCCACCCTTATTAAACCTTTGTTGCGGCGTGCAACCCACTCACACCAGACATATCATAACCTTATATTAATTTATGAAAATTTCACAATTCAGGTCAAGCCTTTCACAACATTACCGTTTCAACAATACATCACAGCCTTATATTAATTCATAAAGCTTTCATAATAAAGGCCAAGCCTTTCACAATATCTCTCTTTCAACAATATATCACCGGAACATCAACATGCATATATATATATATATATATATAAACTTCGTAAAACAACACCAAACTGCTCAATCAATTGTCCCACAAGGGAACCCAATAAACAACCAATACTTTTTATACACTAGCCACAACAAGCAACAGTCAATTGAAACCACACAATCACGTAAACCTCGACAATCATAAAACAGTTAAACTGTATTCCTCATCACTTCCAATATTATCAACAATGAAACCAACAAGACAACAACGCTAGATAGTCATAGAACAATTTAGACAAAACACTTACCTCGTTCTACAAGCAATTCACTGTTCTTGCACTGCCTTACCTTTAGAATTTGCTTCTAATCCGCTCAAATCTAATTACAATTGGTTCAATGTTATCAATCATAGCCTAAAGGAATCATCTTTATTGAAAAGCAATGTTTTTTCCTAAGTTTTCCTATTCAATTTCAAAAATCGACCCCGGACCCACTTGGTCTAAACTCGAGGTTCGTATCAAAACCCGTTTACCCATTCTCCCCAGCACGGATATACAATTGATATTTGAATCCGATCCCAATTCGAGGTCCAATTCCCCAAAATTTAAAATTCCTAAGTTCTACCCAAAATCATAATTTTTACCATGAAAACTCTAGATTTTTGGTTGAAATCTTGTTAAAAGTTGTTAGGAATTGAAAGAAATTAGTTAGAGATCACTTACCAATGATTTGGAGAAGTTTGGGTCTTTGAAAAATCACCTATGGAGGTTTAGGGTTTGAGAGAATTGAAGAATGGGTGAAAATCCCGTCAAAAAGCTCATTTAATAGGCTGCGGATGTCGCATTTGCGACCCGGAGTTCGCATTTAAGACAACCGGCACCATCAGTATTTATCTAACACTAAAATGGGCATAACCTCTTCATACAATGTCCAAATTCGTTGATTCTTTTTCCTATGGCTCCGTAATTACGATGCAGATCTAATGGTTCAATAAAAACTAAAATTTGGAGTTCATTTGCTTAGTGTGGTGTCGTTTTATGCTTGAAGAAACGACGATGAAGCATAAAAAACAAGCGCAACATAGCTTGAACTTATCCGAAACTCACCCAAGCCCTCGGGGTTTCAACCCATACATGCACGCAAGTCTAATAACATCACTCGGGCTTGATCGTGGTATCAAATCATCAACATAGCATAAAATCTACGAATTTAACCTCAAAACTCATGATTTTTCTCAAGAACACTTAATTTTTCTAACTTTTCAACCGGATGTTCGAATTACATCAAATCAACTCCGATTGTCATGAAACTTCACAGATAGGACTTAAATAATATAACGAACTTATTCCGGGCTACGGAACAAAAACTACGGGCGTGATATCATAAATTTCACATATTATTCCATTTATTTATTTCTTGATTTAACCAGCACAACAATTTTCTTCAAAAATTATTTTCTAAGGCTATAGGACCTCGAAATTCAATTCCGCACCTTCCGAGATCGTCGGAACATAAATCTGGGTCCGTTTACCCAAAAGGTTGACCAAAGTCAACTAAAATCAAAATTTAACTCTAGAAATTTCTATTTCTCGTATTTTCACATAAAAGCTTTCCAGATTCACGCCCGGATTGCGCACACAAATTGAAAAAAATTAAAATTAGTCTTTGAAGGACTAGGAGCCTGGAATGGAGTCTTAATTAATAAGATGACCCATTTAGGTCATCACAAGGACGACTAACTCAAAGCTCCTCCTGGGTCTTTTTACCCTATCAGGGCCGATGATAGGTCTGAGAGAGTCGTCGATCATGAGCCAAGACCAGTCCGGGATCGGTACCAACCATACAACGCGTACCAAAGGGGAAATGGGTTCGGGTGTCACCCCATAAGGAACGAGAAGAGAGGCGATCGAGGGCCTAACAACCGAGGTATAATGAGCAAAAATGGTTTTGACAGACCCCTCAGGGGTAGGGAAGCATCGAGATTATCAGAGTATCACTTCAATGTCAATGCTGCCAGCATCGTGTCAGCCATCGGGCGTATCACAAAGACCAAGTGGCCCCAACGATTGCAGTCCGACGCTACCCAAAGAGATCCTAACTTGATGTGTAAGTATCACGACACTCATGGTCACAAGACCGAGGATTGCCAACAGTTGAGAGAAGAAGTTTCCCGGTTATTCAGCAACGGGAACCTCCGAGAACTTATGAGCGATCGAGCCAAAAACCACTTCAGGAATAGGGACGCCAACAAATAGGTCGAACAAGAGAAGCCTCATCAAGTCATCAATATGATCATCGGATGGGTCGATGTCCCCAAGGACCGATGATAAAGCGCAGTAAAGTATCTATCACAAGGGAAAAACGCACCCGAGATTATGTCCTGGAGAGAACCATTTCGTTCAGCGACGAGGATGCCGAGGGCATCGTGCAACCTCATAATAGTGTGCTGGTAATATCTGTACTTATCAATACATTTCAAGTTAAACATGTGTTGATTGATCCAGGTAGCTCGGCAAACATCATCAGATCGAGGGTCGTAGAACAGTTGGGGTTACATGACTAAATAGTGCCTGCAGTCCGGGTGTTGAACGATTTTAACATGGCATGCAAAACTACTAAAGGGGAGATAAACTTTCCAGTAAACACCACCAGGGCGATCCAAGAGACAAAGTTCTACGTGATTGAATGGGATATGAGGTATAACACTCTATTTGGAAGGCCGTGGGTTCACAACATGAGGGCGGTACCTTCGACCTTGCACCAGCAATCGAAATGTCCTACAACGGGAGGAGTCTAGACATGTACGGAGAGTAGTCGAACGCAAAGGAGATATTCATAGTCGACGAGGTAAACTTGGTGCCCGCGGTTTCGACATCAAGCGAAGCCAACCAGAAAGGAAGAAATTAAATAGCAATCACTGATGCCGACCTCGACCAAACCGCAGGAACGAAGAGTAGATGAGAAGGATGATTATGGAGTCTCGAGATTGTTCATAGCTCCTGATGACACCGATGCCACCAAATCAACAGTCGAAGAGTTGGAGAAAGGCATATTAATCGAACACCTACTGGATCGAAAGGTATACCTGGGCACGGGGTTAACCCTCGAGCTAAGGAAAAAACTTATTGATTTTCTTAAAGCTAATATAGATTGTTTCGCTTAGTCCCATATTGACATGACAGGGATCCACTGGAGGTAACAACTAATAAGCTAAGTTTGGATCCGAAGTTCCATCCGGTTAAGCAGAAAAGGAGGCTGCAGTCCGAGATCAAGCATGTGTTCATCAAGGATGAGGTATCCAAACTTCATACATAGAATCCATCCGGAAAGTTAAATACTCGGGATTGTTAGCTAACATAGTGGTAGTCCCTAAAAAGGGGAATAAGCTAAGAATGTATGTAGATTACAAAGATATAAACAATGCATTCCCTAAAGATTATTTCCCTTTGCCTAACATCGATCGGATGATTTACGCGACGACCGTGCATGAGATACTCAGTTTTCTCGATGCCTATTGCGTGAACAACCAAATTCGGATGGACCCGGACGATCAAGAAAAGAATTCTTTTATCACTAAATTGGGCACCTAATATTATAATGTAATGCCGTTCGAAATAAAGAACACCAGTGCCACCTATCAACGCCTAGTAAACCGGATGTTCGAAGAACATATTAGAAGATCAATGGAAGTTTATAATGACGATATGTTGGTCAAGTCCCTGCAAGCAGAGGACCATTTGAAACATTTGCAGGAGACATTCAACATACTGAAGAAATACAATATGAAGCTAAACCCAAAAAATGCGCATTCGAGGGTCAGATCGGGAAAATTCCTCGGGTTCATGGTATCCAATCGGGGGATCGAAATCAACCCCGACAAAATCAATGCCATAGAGGACATCACCATGGTACACAACGTCAAGGCCGTTCAAAGACTGACTGGGCATATAGCCGCCTTGGGCCGGTTCATCTCGAGGTCCTCGGACAAAAGCCATTGATTCTTTTCACTGTTAAAGAAGAAGAATAACTTTTCCTGGACCCCGGAATACCAGCAAGCTTTGGAAGAACTCAAGCGGTACCTATAGAGTCCATCCCTGTTGCACACTCCGAAGGTAGACGAACATCTGTACCTCTACTTGGCGATTTCCGAGGTGGCGGTAAGTGGAGTCTTAATCTGGGAGGAAAAAGGTACGCAATTTCCTATTTACTATGTCAGTAAAACTCTAGGCGAGGCCAAATCAAGGTATCCTCACCTGGAAAAATATGCGCACATTTTCTAAGCGCCTTTATGAAGCTAATGTCGTACTTTCAATGCCACCCTATATGAGTTGTGAGATCTTACCCACTATGAAATATCATGCACAAGCCCAAGCTCTTGGGCCGGTTGGCCAAATGTTCCATGGAAATTACGGGTACGATATCGAGTATCGACCCCGAACCACCATAAAATCTTAGATTTTTGCAAACTTCGGGGCCGACTTTACACCGACCTTAATACCCAAAGCCGAAAGGGAATTGCTATTAACCTCGGGGACCATTTCGGGAATTTGGACCCTTTTAATGGACAGTGCCTCGAACGCGACGGTGTCCAGGCTCGTTACAGTATTAAAACCAACACGGGAAATGTAATTAGGCAATCTATGTGAACCGTGAAAGTAACTAACAACGAGGTTGAGTATAAGGCCATGATTGCAGGTCTAGAATTGGATAAAAGCCTTAGGGCCTAGGTGATCAAAGCTAAGTGTGACTCCCCCCTCGTGGTAAATCAAGTTAACAGAATGTTTGAAGTAAAATAAGAATGATTACGAAGGTACTTGGACAAATTACAAGTAACCCTACATAGATTTTGGGGATGGACCCTATAATACGTACCTCGAGATCAAAATAGTGAGGCCAATGCACTGGCTAACTTGGGGTCGTCGGTGGATTCTAATTAATTTAGTTCGGGAGCAGTAGTGCATCTAATGAACTTAGTTATAGAAGAAGGCCACACCGAAGTGAACTCAACGAGTTTAACTTGGGATTGGATAAACAAATACATAGACTACTTAAAAACAAGAAAATTGCCTTCGGATCCCAAAGAATCGAGATCTCTATGCACCAAAGCTGCCAAATTTAGCTTGGTCGAAGGGGCATTTTTCAGGAGGTCTTCTTTGGCCCATTAGCCAGATGCTTAGGACCAGGATAGACTGGATGCACCATGAGAGAATTTCACGAAGGCACTTGCGGGAACCATTCGGGGGAAAATCCATGGTTCGGAAACTGATTAAGGCTGGCTACTACTAGACCGAAATGGAGAAAGATTCAAATGACTTCGTACGAAAATACGAAGAGTGCCAAAGACACGCCCCGGTGATCTATCAAGCGGGAAAAATACTTCACTCGGTTCTATCCCCGTGGCCATTTATGAAGTGGGGAATGGACACCATCGGTCCCCTACCATGGGCACCCGACAAAGCTCAATTCATAGTATTCATGTTCGAGTATTTTTCCAAATGGATTGAGCCCAAGTGTTCGAAAAGGTCCGAGAAAAAGAAGTCATTGACTTCGTTTGGGACCACATAATATGTCGACTTGGGATATCGACCGAGATTGTTTGCGACAACGGAAAACAATTCGTCGGCAACAAGGTGAATAAAGTTTTCGAAGATCACAAGATCAAGAAGATACTATCGACGCCTTATCATCCTAGTGGGAATGGGCATGCGGAATCAACGAACAAGACTATACTTTAAAACTTGAAAAAGAGGTTGACCAGTTTGAAAGGGAAATGGAAGGAGATCCTGCCCGAAGTCCTATGGGCATACCGTACGAATTCAAAATCGAGCAAAGGGGTCACCCCATTTTATTTGGTCTACGAAGCCAAAGTCTTAATATCGGTTGAGGTGGGAGAACCGAGCCTCAGGTTCTAGTATGTGACCGAAGAGGCAAATGGCGAGGCATTGATCACGAGCCTGGAACTATTGGATGAAAGGGGGGAGGCAGCCTCGGTCCGGTTGGACGCCCATAAGTAGGAATAGAATGGTATTACAACCAAGAGCATGCCTCCAACACTTTCAGGTCGGGGACTTGGTGTTGGGAAAGGAAAAATACACACCAAGAACCCAAACAAAGGGAAACGGGGCCAAATTGGGAAGGACTATATTGAGTTGTCGCAATAATCGGAAAATGCTTATTTAAACTCGAAGCGGGAAACGATGTACAACTACCAAACAACTAGAACGTGACACACTTAAACTACTGGTGAGATACAAACTAAATTAATTTTTTAATCATATTATAAATTGGACTAACGTATGCAGGTAATCAACCATGGAAAGATGCGGCTACAAGGTCTAAAAGCTCGTAGTGCACTCTTTTTCCTTGAACCGGTTTTGTCCGGAAGTGGGTTTTTCGGCAAGGTTTTTAATGAGTCAACAATAAAATGTGCTACCTTAGATTTGAAGACCGGTTTCAACCGGAATCAATGATCGTTTGCTTCAGGTCAATAGTATCTGAGCCCTCACGATTTCGACCTCGAACAGTCAAAAAGTCGTATGAACCGTGCCCACATAGTCTACTCTAGCCATGTCAAAAGTTTTTAGGCGCCTTCGATCATCTACCTTTCATACTAAGCAATGAAAGGAATATTTACTTCCCTTATTAATGCGTATTTTTACTTCTTCGATACCCGATCCTAAAGCCCACGGGCTACCCCTACTCGGGGCCTGTCAAGCCCACTATATACCCCTATTCGGGGACTGTTGCCCGATGAAAAATCGAACGACCCAGGCTACCGAATCCCGGAGGTGCCAAATACACTAGGCGGTGCACGAAAATAAGAGGCTACGAACACCCTGAAAATGGCCTGGAGACTTCTGAAGTCCATAACTAAAAAGCAAAGCCCTTACTAAAATTCGAAACCTACTAAAAGGTTACCCTCGACAAAAACGTTGTCTAAAAACACTTAAGCATCTTAAAAACCTTAGGTGTCACTGAAGGTTCAAAGGCACAAATAAACCAAAGTTGCATCAAAATTGAGTTCTGTTCGAACCTCCAAAGAATGGATGCTCCAGAACTACATTTGATTTTATGGTAAGGCATAAAAAACAATACACAAATAGAAATTGCAAGTATATGCTAGAAAAGTAAAGACACAATATTGCTAGAAAGGGGAATTTTTTTATATATACTCCATAATATATTTACAAAGTCCAGATAGAATGACCTCAAAATAAACAAAAACAAATACATACAGAAAAACAGGAAAAATACTAAGGCATCTACGCCTAGTCTTCACCGGGGCCAGACTTGTTGCCAGAACTATTGGAACCCTTGCAACCCTCGAAGCCTTCGGGACCCTCAGGCTTGTAGAGCTCCTTTGCCTTGGCCTCAAGCTTCCTAGATTCTTCAATCTCGTCTGATCGGTCAAAACCTCGGGCATGGATCTCTACGAGGGTCTCTCTCAAGGATAGCCGCTTTATGTACTCAGTCTTTGTTTTTAAGTCGGTATCGATTACATCCATATAGGACTTATACTGGGACACCATTTCCTCAGCATCGGCAAAAGTTGTATCCAATTTTGACCTCAGGGCAACATATTCTTATCCGAGAGCATCCCATTACGTGACAACTAAGCTCAACTGTGTCGGGGATCATCATTTAGCTGAGACCACTTATCGACTTTGTCCTTCGCCACCTAGAGTTGGTTCTCTATCGATGCTAGCTCCACTTCGCAGCTTCCTTCTCTGAGCCAGCGGGTTCATCTTTCCCTTCCACACTTTGGTCGTGGCCTTGACCTCATCCATCTCAGCCTGAATCTGGTCGATCAGGTCTAACTTCTCTGGGACATGCGAAGTTGTGTTGTTAGTCACCACGACTAGTTGCTCTTTTTAGCCTCAAAGACCTTTACCTTCTCAACCAAGTCGGCATGTTACCGCTTCAGGGTCGAGGCCTCCTTCTGAGATTTTTCCATCTCGGTCTGAAGAATAGGGAGGTGTTTGAGGGCTTCGTCCTGATGCTCACTAAGAGCCCTGTACAAGTCCTTCTTCCAGACCTGCTCTTTGAGCTCCAACTCAAGCTGGCTAATATAAAAGAGGTACCAGAGGGAGCTTTCATGGTGAATCACTGAAGCCTGAAAAACAATGAAGTTAGTAGAGGACATCAAAAACCAAAGTGAGATTAACAAACGGGTACAAAGGGTTTACGTCTTACCTAGTTCAGCGCATATTGCGCCTCGTTGAAGAGGCTCAACGTGCCCACCTTGTTCATCTTTGCCTTGTCCTCCTCGGTCACCAGGCATCAAAAGTAGCTAGTTATGCCAACCGGAGCAGATAGGACCTGGGTATCCTCTAGGATTGTACGAATGACCCTTCCCTTGCACTCGGGGTCAACATTTGGAGTAGGAAATTGCTTCACTAGTTTTGGGCTTGAACTCGGTCTGCCATCTCCCGATGGATCATCTTTCTTCCGGACCTCCAGGTGACCAAGTCCGGAAAAAGCCTCCAGTTCCACCATATCCATGCCGTCGAAAAATATGTTAAGGGTGTCATCTAGGCCCCACGCCACCTCGCTCAATTTTTCTTTGACCTCTTGAGCCTCTTCGAGCATGGACTCGATATAGGAGGGTGTCTCCATGATGTCAATGACATCGGCTGCCTCTTATGGGATAAGAGCAGCTTCCTAGGAGGCCGCGACCTCCGTCTCTCCCTATGGTTCTCGAGTTATAGGGGGGTTGATCTCATGAACCTCTTTCTTGGTCATCGCCTGCTACCCCTTGTTAAGGGCTGACCCATGAGCAATAAAGAGGTAGTCGTCTTCGGGCTAGTCCCTGAGCCGATAGAGAGAATCAGGGTCTGGTACCCTAGACTTGGTGATCTTTTTGGGCTTCTGGACCCCGATGTTCACCTTCCTCTTCTTCGCCTCGATGTCCTAGGAACCCGAGGTTCTTCTTCTTCTTCGCCGTAGCTCCGGACTGCCCCAAAATAGAGGGTTCGGTAAGCGAGGACGAATACTCGTCAACATTCAATGGCCTAAGTTCCGTGGTTTTAGGCAAACCTGTGAGAAAAGAGAAAGAGTTAGCATTGTGTAAGCTAATGTCACGCCCCGAACCTGGGCCTGAATGTAACACAACATTCGGTTCCTAACTACATATGACTGAGCAAACCAACTGGCTGTCTAAACCAACATGTGATATCATAACATACTGAATGCAGAAGATAAACTAACACGTGCTGATATACTGAAAGTCTGAATGATATAAATCAAAGTGTGGAAACACTAATACAAGTCCGAACATATCTGTAGTCAACATTGTTTAACATGAAAAACTTATGACTCTGTCTAACTTTAACTCTAGTCTATGAAGCCTCTAATGAAGTACTGAAAACACTGATTGTTTGTAAATACCTAAATATTGTAAAATACTGATAATGCCTCGAAAGAACTAGGGATCACCAAATAGCTGGTACGAGAATCCTAGCGCTCTGAATCGTCAACCTGTAAATCATTACCTATATAGTGAGATTCAGGCCCGGTCAGAAGGGACGTCAGTACATTTGAATTGCACTGGTATGTAAAACAACTAAAAGAACGAACTATAAATACTGAAACTGATATTGAGCCGATAATGGAAAATTTATAATTTATAACTGAAACGATAAATGTTGAGAATTATAACATTCCCAAACATAGAGAGTTAGCCTCACATACCTGGCTTCGGCCCTTTAAGCGTGTCACAGTGTTTGTTGGCTCTTTCAAAAATAATCTACGTCAATATATATCAATATGAACCAATATTAGCACTAATTCTCATGTTTTAGTCACTTAGGAATTCTATCAAACACTCTTTGGGCGTAAAGCCTCATAGCCCTTAGTAATTGGTCTTTTCTTCACCAAGTTCTCATTCTACTACTTCTAGTGATCCTACAATCCCAAATAGATGTAACTAACACCATTTCTCATCACCCAAATGTTTACAACAATCATAAGTCAACAATCCAAAACCCTAGCATAGTTCATATGGTTCTCTTTATCAAACCATTTACTATTCTTCTAAAAACTCATCAATTCATAGTTATAAATGATTAGGAAGTAGAAGCATTACCTTTTCGAAGTTCACTCCTCTTAAATTCGAGTTCTAGGGTTTCCTTTCTCAATAATGGTGTCTCGACTGAATATCTAATGAGTGGAAGGATTTACCCATGTTAATAAGGTGTTGGAGAATTGAAATTAACTTAGAATCATCGTTAGAACTTACCTTGGATGATGGAGGGACCTTGGGGAAGTTAGGTTCTTGAGAGCTTCCCTTTCTAGAGTAGGTTTTCGTGTTTGGGGTGTGGGGGAATGAGGTAGGGCTTTTAAATAAATGAACACGTCCCAAAATTTAGGAAGAAAATAAAAATAGCTCGGGTAAATCTCGCCAGCGCGAGGCATCATCAGGGGCACCACAATAACTTTGAAAGGCGCCATCAAAGGAGCCAAAATTACAGTGTCTTGCACTGTCTGGGGCGCTGGGGATGATTCCATGAACAGTGCCTTGCACTGCCTGGGCCGCTGAGGTTGATGCCCTGAATAGTGCCTTGCACTATCTGTGGCACTGAGTTTTTATGGCCTTGCACTGACTAAGGCTATACGACGTACCTCCCATAAACTTAGTCGATTCTATTGAACTTTAGGCACCTCACTCTCGATCTTGATTTTAAAACATTCCACCCATACTCATCCCAATAGGACTTCGCATGTCTAAAATGTCACATTAATAATCATTTAACGCATCTACAACTAATCCGGATTTACGGGGTGTTACATTATCTCCCCATTGGGATCATTCATCCTCGAATGATTGTCCTGATTATAACTACGGCTTCCTCTAGACCTTAAATGGGACTGATGGAAACATGTGAACATTGTACTATCATGAACTCATGCATACTAAACTGAATGGATACATGATTACTAATGTGCTGAGATACTTTACTGAATAACTACTGAACTGAATGGCTACTGAACTGACTGAACACTGAGCTAACTAGATACTGAATGACATGGATATTATAATGTAAGTTCTGAATGAGAAGGATAACTACCTTCGACATTTCTCCAAAACACTTGCCAACTAACATATCAGAATGCTAGCTTCATAGGGCATCATAATACACATAACATGAAACATATACATGAATACTTGTCTGTTATGGATACATGAAGTTTGGACTAACGTGGATATATGAATATTGAACTGGCACGAATATTCGAGTACTGAACTGACAAGAATATTTAATCACTAAACTGACATAAATAGCTGAGTACTAAGTTGGCATGAATATCTTACTACTGGACTGACATGAGTATTTGAGTACTAAACTGACTTGAATATTTTAACACGAGATCTGAATACTGGAAACTTGAACGTTATAACATGACACGTGAAATACTGGGTGTACATACGCCAATTCTGGTGGAAACTCTAACTCATAAGCTACTTGCCCGACCCTTCGTATGATCCTATACAACCCAATGTGTCTGGGACTGAGCTTTCCTTTCTTCCCAAATCTTATAACACCTTTCATAGGCAAAACCTTTAGAAACACCCAATCATCAACTTGAAACTCTAGGCCTCTATGTAGCACGTTCGAATAGGACCTTTGGCTACTTTGAGCTATCTTCAAATGTTTTTGAATCAACTTGACTTTCTCCATAGATTGATTGACCAAATCTAGTCCCCACAACTCTGCTTTGCCAACTTCGTACCAATCAATTGGCAATCTACACCTTCGCCCAAATCATGCTTTCAAAAATAAGTGAGATAATCATTTTAAGGTCCATATTTACAATCTCCACTCAAGGATATGTGTATTCTATGGTAAAACACTAGGATCTTTGCTTCTTGACTTTCACTTGGTGACAATTTGAACACTTGGCCACAAAGTCTGCGACGTTCCTTTTCATGTCGTTCCACCAATAAATCTATTTGAGCATGATACATATTTCGGGAACCAGGGTTGATAATACTTGAATTCTAAGCTTCTAACATGATGCTCCTTTTCTAAGTCCATGTATGTCTGGACACATAATCAGGCTTGGTACCTCAAAGTACCATCATCTCCTCCTTATTCAAAATTCATTGCCTTATGCCTATGAGTACCCTCTTTCAACTACACTAAGTAGGGATCATCAAACTGTTTCTCCTTCACTTTGGCTACTAAGGAGGAGCAAGTCCTGTTCTGACAACAACTCCACTATCTTTGGTGTCCGAAATTCGAATTCCTACTTGGCTAAGCGGTGAATGTCTTTCACCAAAGTTCTCTTGTCTGCCTCAATTACGAGCTATACTTCCCATATTGGATTATCCTTTTTTTCTCCGAATCCCATGCGATTGTTTTAGGTTAAAATCTCAAACTAGACTTACTGAGAATTTCCTCATCACCCCTTAGACCAAAGGTTATGGTCTTGTACTTGCGGATCCTTCTCTTTTGTTGGGATCCAAACATCTTTCCTTATTTTCTATAATTCTTTGCACTTTACATCAATGACGACTCATCTTTAGAATTACTTTTGATAAATCTTCTTACTAGGAAAAACGAATTACTTACATAAACGAAAAGCTAATGTATTCACAATTATCATGCACAATCTTAATAATTCAACTCTGCTCACACTAACAATATTGGGGGAAACCTTTTTTCGATAACTCTCAAAGGCTATTCTCCTGTAGTTTGTTCTCTGACTGCCTAGTTGATTTTTCTTCCTCTGTCATTGTACTTAGATTTTAAACTTAAATACTTTGGGTATAACATGCATTCGTTGTTTCAAACTATTAATTCATTGCATCTACTCAAGGCTTACTTACTCTTGTTTTAATAACCACATGCTAAAATCGTGTTTTTTTGTTCTTCTTTGAACAACTAAAGTAAATCATAAAGTTATTCCTAACTTCTCTCATCATCCGACCCTATTCTACGATCACACATTATCTTTCCTTTGTACTATGTACACGGGCCACACTTAGGGAAATTTTATTTGTCTTAAAGAAAATCGAAATATCTAACCCCGAACTTTCTATACGCTTCAAAATCATACTAGACTATACACATTTGTGGTATATACTTAGTCACATAACCTAAGGGGAAACTATCATATTCTTTATCTCACAATAATAGTTGCTCCTTATAGTAACTTACTAACGTGGTACTTTCTAGTTCTAATATGAATAAATCTGAAAAACTTAAAATCATTCCCTGAAATTAAATATCGGCTACTCTTGATTCTCATTTTGTACATAATATCTTCTTATTCATATGCATGAGTTGTACGAAAAGCACACCTTTGGGAGTAACAAATGTTTCTGTGTCCTCAGTAATTTGCGCTTTAGACCTTTTTCTGTCCAGTGATCAATTCAATGTCCCATGTGGTTAAATTATTAACCTGTTACACGATGGGGTATGATATCTAAACTATCGCCACCCAACTTGTGGCTCCATTTTCAAGCATTAAAAGATAAAATTATTCCATGAGGTAAAACACATACGGATACACTACCATTGTCACGACCTAAAATCCCACCTTCGGGCCATGACTGCGTCTAATGTTGAACCCGCTAGACAAGCCAACGTTTGAAATAAATAAAACTCATTAACAACAAATACGAACAAGATAACTAAGTCTTCGATGGCTCGCCATATGAAACTTAACAATATAACCAAAATACAACATAGCACTTTCGAAATAAGACCCATAAACAAATCCTAGAAATTGTGTCACCTACTCACGGACTATCTAAGAGATTACTACAAACAAAAGGTCTGAAATGAATACATAAAACTGTCTTTGAAATACAAAGTAAGACAGAGCTGAAAGTGGAAAGTAGAAGGTGACGTCAGGGCCCACGAACGTCTGCGGGTCTACCTCAATGTCTCCCGTATGAACTGATGAGATGCTCCGACCGTCAGTGGCCACCGGGTCCGGCTGCGTAGTCTGCACAACATAAAGAAGTGCAGGTGTAGCATCAGTACAACCGACCCCATGTACTGAGTAAGTGTCGAGCCTAACCTCGGTGAAGTAGTGACGAGGCTAGGACCAACACAACATATGTACCTGTGCAATTTTACATAATAACAGGAAAAATGGCAACATAAATAAGCAAGTAAGGCAGATACGGGGAGAACATGTTGGGGAGATAGGGTAATAGTATGCTAGCACAACAGTACAGGGTAATAAATGAAACGTAAAGACAAGGCAGAAATTTAGCTTCTCAAACATATCATGAACAGAAAAGGCACGGCATGTCCCCTCGTGCATAACCTCACAGTCACTCGGCACGGAATGTCCCCTCGTGCATATATAATAACACTCGGCACGGAATGTCCCCTCGTGCATAACCTCACAATCACTCGGCACGAAATGTCCCCTCGTGCATATATAATAACAAGCAGTCAGCACGGCATGTCCCCTCGTGGGACGAATAATAAAAACAAGG